>PVJS01015061.1:0-39427 GCA_004027185.1 Glis glis | reverse complement strand
GAGAGGAGAGGAGAGGAGAGAAGAGAAGAGAAGAGAAGAGAAGAGAAGAGAAGAGAAGAGAAGAGAAGAGAAGAAGAGGGGAGGGAAGAGAGAGGAGAGAAAGGAGAGAGGAGAGAAGGAGAGAGACGAATGCGCGGTGGGACGAGCGAGTCCTTTGCACACCTCCAGGTTCTCTGGCTGCGTCCCCAGCCCCGGTGTCCATGAACTGAGCGACTTCTGGAAGAGGCTCTCTTCTCCCTTCCCTCCTGTTTTAGCGTGTGCGCTCTCCTCTGCCTGGGACCTCTGCTCCCATTTCTCCCCTGGATACTCTTGTTTCTCTTTCAAGACTCAGCTCAGCTATCACCCTCTAAGAATCTTTCCCTCCCTCCCTTGGGCTGAGCCCGAGACCCTTCTCAAAATCTTTTGCCATTAGAGCACTGATCACTCTGAATTCTGGATTTTGCCTGTTTAATGGCTGGTCTCCTTCTACTAGACCCGGAACTCCTTGGGGACAGGGGTGGTGGTCATAGCCAGACCTCCGGGTCTCGGGTACAGTGCAGTGTTCTAGTTGATGCTCAGTAAACTTTTTCTGGATAAATTAAAGGACTGCCCTAACCTGCTTTAAAACACCCACTTCTTAGCCCTGCAGCTCAGATCTCTGTGTTTTCTGAACCCCCATACATGAACCCAGACTCCAGATGACTACCAGCAAGGGGGTCTAGCTCATGGTTATCAGTACACTTTGGCTTTCAGTTTCCATCTCTGTGACATCAGAAACTTACCCACTTCAAATAAAGCCCGCGCTAAAGTGGCAGGTCCTTCGCCTCCTCCAGGAAGCTCTACAGATCTGTCCCACTATTGGGTCACTTCGCTGTGCTCCGGCACCCACTGAACATCATCATTTTTGACTGATATTTTCCATGCACTTAATCTGGGTCAGGTTGGGCTCGGGTAGGCACTTTAAAAACTTGCTTATCAAAGTGTGGTTTGAGGACCAGCAATAGTGGCATCCCTGGGGAGCTGGCAGGAAATGCAGAATCTCTGACCTTGTCTCTGGCCTATTGTGTCTGAACCCACATTTTAATAAGACCCCCCAGTGATCCTTGAAAAGCATAGGAAACACTGTTTCTCAATTTTGGTTAAACATTGGAATCCCCCGGGGAGGGGGAAGAGGGGGAAAGAGCAAGAGAGCTGGGTGTGTGATGGTGCATGTCTATAATTCCAGTACTTGGGAGGCTGAGACAGGAGGATCACAGGTTCGAGGCCAGCCTCAGTAACTTAGCAAGGCCTTCAGCAACTTAGTAAGACCCTGCTTTAAAATAAAAAATAAAATAAAATAGGGCTGGGGGTGTAGCTCAGAGGTAGAACACCCCTGGGTTCAATCCCCAGTACCAAAAATAAAAAAGGCCTGGGCACCATCTCAAACTAATCACATCCGAGTCTGGGGACAGGGACAAGGTGTCGACAGTTTAACACATCTCTAAGTGGTCTCATGTGCAGCCAGGTCCATGGTCACTGGGCTGAGATGATACATTAACATCAGCAGCAGCAGCAGCACCCTATCAATTCCCTTTGGGGTGGGTACTATTGTTGCCCCCTCTTACCAGTGTGTAAACTGCGGCTCAGAAAGGGGTTGTCCCTTACCAGAAGTCACAAAATTCACAAGTGGAAGAGGCAGGAAGTCATCTCAGGACTCACTGTCCTGAAGAAAATACAACCCATTGGGTGGGTACATCAGGTGGGGACATATCGGTGAGAGCCCGTGCTTTCTGGAAGCCATTCCAGGTGGCCTACCTGGTGGAGTTGTCCTTTCCTCTGAGCTTCCTCAGCATCTATGTTTTCTGATGGCTGCTGTGGGAATTTCATGGGAGGAATTGTACTTTATTCACTGAGCTTAGTTATTGAAATTACCTATCACGTGCAGGCTACTGAGCTGGAGGTGGTGATGTGCAGGAGGAGCGAGGCAGACTCTTTTCCTCCCTGTGGAGCCAGATGTTACTAGAGGGAGGACCAATAAGCACAAATAAACAATACGAGTGCAGGTGGGGAGGGCTGCAAAAACAAACCAGGCTAACAGAGGAGAGGGAGGCCTCTGTGGGCGACCAGAGGAAGTAGTATTTGAGGTCTGAATAAAGGGCAGAAATTAGTAGTTTTAAAAATTGGGATGTAGAATGTTTCAGGAAAATGCAGAGACTCAGAAGTAGGGATGAGCTTGTCAATTTTGAAGAATGCTCATGCAGACAAAACCCAGGTGCCAAGTCATTGCCCTTACTGAGAGTTCTCGAAAGCTCACGACCCTGAGGACAGAATTGTGAGCACGTAAGACCTCTCCCGCCCTCCCTCCCAACCATATTTCCTACCACTCCACATGGAATTCTATACTCCATGTCTGTCAAACTGACACTCGAAGCAGAGTCATCGGGGCACCTGTCGGACACCAATTGCTGGGTCTCGCATCCTACAGCACTGCTGTCAGTAGACTTAGGGAAGAGCCTGGGAATCTCCATGCTTATCAAGTTCCCAGGAGCTGCTGCTGCTGCTGGTCTGGACTCCACTCCGATAGTCTAAGTGAGGTGAGTTCCATCGCATCTCCGGATCTTCATAGATGGAGATCTGTCTCCGTGAACTGTCTTCTCCCTCTCCCTGCCGCCACACTCCACGACCTGGCTAATTCATGCTTGGGACTCACTCCCCGCCACCCCACCCCCTGATTGCACCAACACGGAAGGGTGCTCTTCTGCTCACTCCTCAGCCCTCTGAGTTTGGCCCACCGTATCAAAGATCATACCAGGGATGCCTGCTGCCTTAGCGCAGGCATTATTTGAAGTGAATAACTCTCTATCGCAGCTTCTGATGTCAGAGAGATGGAAATCGAGAGTCTAGGTGTATGGATAGTCATGAACCAGAGTTCCTTGTCTGCCCCCACCCACACTCTCTGGAGTAGGAACCTACTGAAGGCACAGAAGTTTTCTTACTACCTGTTGAAACCTCAGCGCTTGGCACAAGACCTGGAACATAGTCTTTGCCCAGTAAGTTTTGTGTTATAATAATCAGAAAGGGCATATTTGGGGTGGCATTCTCACTGATATAATCCAAAACAACTGACCACACAATTTAAAGGAAGGAAGATGTATTTGCTCACAGTATTTGGAGACTCAGGGTTCAGTCCATGTGAGGTCGGGTCTGCACAGCTCAGGGCATGGGGGTGGGAAACAGAGAGAGGGAGAGCACAAGGGCTGTGCTCCTCGCATCACAGAGGCCAGAAGTAAGAAAGCAAGCAAGAGGAGGAGAGATCCATATATAATCCCCAAGGCCACACCCCAGGGACCCCTCCTTAGCAACCATGCCCTACTTCCAACATTGCTATCTTGTTTCCATGCGTGCTAGGGGGGCATTCTAAATACAAACCATTGCAGGGCACAGGACTTGAATCACTTTTCTAGTCATCAGACACTCTCTTCACGTTATGGGGCCAGACCCTGTATGTAGTGGTCCACTCACTGCTAACGCTAGCCTCATTTGACTCCGGTGCAAACCCGTAGAATTGTCTTCCAGGCTGCTGCGCCTTCCCTCCTGGGTGCTAAGTTTCTGAAAGCAGGGAGTGCTGAGTGCCCTACCTCCTCATCTCTCAGGAGACCCTGTCCACCCTCGGAATCGCCTGACATTGCTGCCATCTGGCCAGTGCCATGTTCTCTGTGTTTTTCAAACACAGGTTGTGAGGACGCCTCAGGCTGCTCTGATTCAGCAGGACATGGGGTGATTCCACATGGTAAAGAGTAGCTGCCTCTCAGCCTGAGAGCACCATTACAGTCGCACTGGACGCTCAACATCCACGTGCTTCCTCTAGACTCAGTAAACACCTGCTCTCTGATGCACTCTGCACTGACCTGGCTACTGCACCCATCTCCCCGGGGCCCTGGCTGTCCCAAGCCCCGTTCCACCTGATTAGCAAATTCCACACGACAATACTTGCTAAGGATTTTTAATATCATTTCTGGATTTGGGCTCAGAAAGACCTAGATTCAAATCCCAGCTCTTCCACCTACCACCACCTATGTGTTCTTGGGCAAGACATTTCATTTCTCTGAGCCTGGGCTCCCTTGTATGCAATGGTGGGTCACAGTAATCACTTGGATTGGTATGAGGAGGGAACAAGGTGATGCCTGTCAAGTGTTCAGTCCAATGCAAGGCACACAAGCTCCCCTCAATAAATGTTAACTTCTGCTTTTATTATAATGATTGTTATAAATAGCCTAAGGAAAGGGAAACATAAAGAAACCATACAATGTCATTCCTAAGAGGGTCCTTAGAGACCTCAAGCTCAGATATTGCAACGGGGTCAAGGGGGGAAATGTGTATGCGTGATGAAGGTTGGATGAAAGGCAATTGGGAGTGGTAGTGTCTGTGGCAAAAAGAACATTTGCCTAACCTGTAGTCATTCAACTTCACTGTATGTGTTCGTCAAACTAAACGAATCTGTAGGCCAGTTTCATCTGAGTTGCCAGTCTGAGACATCTGAGAGCCCAACTCCTGCCTTGAGTTAGGAATGAGACTGGTTCCAGTTCAATGAGGACAGGGATCCTGGCCTTTTAAGCCCTCAGTACATTGCCCACCTCATCTAAAGTCCTCGAAGGAGATGGGATTGAGAATCACAAGTTTGTAGCTCAGATTCCTGAATAGCAGACCTAGGGAATTCACCATAAAGTCTAGTTGAAAAGGAATTTAAAAAAAAACTAGCATTTGTCACTTTTCTAAAAACAAAATTCGATGACACATTTATTATAATCCTCTTCCCTGCCAAAGGAAAGTAAAAGGGCAGTGCACCCCAGACATTCTGGCTGTGGTGACCTCAGACACGTTCCCCCACTCCTTACAGAGCCTGCTTCAAAGGGACTCTGTGAGAATTAAGCAGGGATCTGTTCATAAAGCGCCTGTATGGAGAGGAAAGATTAAATGCTCCAGAAGCCATTCTGAGCTTGCGGGCTGCCGGGAGCCTACATAGCATCCAGTCTGCCTGTGAGGCAACTATGTTTCCAGGGGGAAAATGATGCATTAACAACTGTGGTCACATCACAACACCGACTATCGATTTGTTTGGTAATTATTTCTGCAATATCCAATCCAGGCACAAGGCAGGAGGGAAGATGCTGTGGAGAGCTTTCCCCAGAGCCTCTGGCTGCAGAGGATGCC
The DNA here is from genome assembly GCA_004027185.1 of Glis glis. Taxonomy (NCBI): domain Eukaryota; kingdom Metazoa; phylum Chordata; class Mammalia; order Rodentia; family Gliridae; genus Glis; species Glis glis. Next base: position 34,258 of record PVJS01015061.1, on the reverse strand, counting down.
CATCTGCCTGCTGCCTCGGTTTACCAATAGTCTGTGGCCTGTGAACACACTGGCTTTTCTCTTCCTTGTCCTCTTGTTTTTGTTTTGTTTTGTTTTGTTTTCTTACCAGACCATAGTTCAGTTCCCTTTGTCTTCTGCTTCAAAGCATTCCGCAAGAGAATTCTATATTCCTTTCAGTAGAAGAAAAGTAACAGACAAGACAAAGCAAGCCACATTCAGACGTTGCAGCCTATCTTTACAAATAGAAGTCACTTGATATATAATATACACACAACACACAACACACACACGTGCGCACACGCACCATAACAGATAGGATGCTTTTAGATACAGAAACTAGATTCCCTTTGGCAAGTTCTCTTCCAACTTCCTATTTTATTTTTTATTTTGAAACAGTCCCACTAAGTTGCTCAGAGCCTCTCTAAGTTGCTGAGGCTGGTCTCAGACCTGTGATACTGCTGTCTCAGCCTTCCAAGTACTGGGGTCATAGGCATGTGCCACTGCACCTGTCTTGTTCATCCACATTTAAATGTTGCAACTGCTTAGTACACTAGATGAGATGCCCATGGTTTGTACAAGCCAAATATAAAGAAGCTAGGCAGAACCCCCCTCCCCCTTGCATCAGACTCAGATGCAAGAAGGACTCCTTCAGCCTTCAAAAAGGCATATGAGGGTATTCCTCACAAATAGATAACACAATGCGCCCGATGTTAGTGGTTCATATACTACTTTAGAATTTCCATAGCGTCTTTGTCTCACTACTTGCACTTTAAAAATGGAATAATTTTAGCCAGGCATGGTGGCACATGCCTGTAATCCCAGTACTTGGGAGGCTGAGACTGGAGGATCACAGGTTTGAGACCAGCTTTAGCAACTTAGCAAGAACCTGTTTCAAAATAAAATAGGGCTAGGAGTGTAGCTCAGAGGTAGAACACTCTTGGGTTCAAACCCCAGTACAGAAGAAGAAGAAGAAGAAGAAAGAAGAAAGAAGAAGAAGAAGAAGAAGAAGAAGAAGAAGAAGAAGAAGAAGAAGAATTTTAAATGAGAAATATTTTTAATGGGAGGATAAACCATAAAAAGTTTTAAAAATTACTTTTAAGAGCAAAGGAATAGGGAGAACAGGATAGGGTGTCTAGATATCTCTGGATATACCTTTTCTTACTTCATTTATGGATATATATTTTGAGTTTAGAGCCATGTAAATATTTTACATAATTGAAGAAATAAAGTTATAGTAAATCAGTAAGCCTCAATATTCCATTCCAATTGACTTTAAAACACAGTAATTTGAATATACATCCAAGTGAGAGACAAAAAATAATCTTAAACTGATTTCAGTAATCTCTTTTTTTTTTTTGCGGTACTGGGGACTGAACCCAGGGGCACTCTACCTCCAAGCTATACCCTCAGCTTTATTTTTTATTCTTTATTTTGAAACAGGGCCTCACTAAGAGGCTGAGGCTGGCCGCGAACCTGCTATCCTCCTGTCTCAGCCTCCCAAGTAGTGGGATCACAAGCGTGCGCCACCATGCCCAGCTCTCAGTAATCATTTTATAGGTGGTGGTAAATGTGGTTATTCTGAAATGTGTGTGTGTATTGTAGGATAAAGAAAATGCATAATTACATTGGTATCAGTAATTGTGGCATTTTGGCATGTCAGGAAGGAACACAAATATAAGATTTATGGGTTAAAAATACCTAAAACCTTTATTTGAACTAGAGATACAAATAGAAACTTGTGATATATTTTTGGCCTTAAAATAAGATTTCCATTTGGGCATGGTGGCACACACCTGTAATCTCAGTACTTGGGAGGCTGAGACAGGAGGATTGCAGGTTCAAGTCCAGTCTCAGCAACTTAGTGAGGTCCTCAGCAACTTAACGAGATAAAAATAAAATAAGACTGTGGGTGTAGCTCAGAGGTAGAATGACCCGGGGCTCAATCTCCGGTCTTCCTCTCTCTCTCTCTCTCTCTCTCTCTCACACACACACACACACACACACACACACACACACACACACACCCTAGGTCTATACACTAAAAGCTCCTAGAAACATCAACCAACAAATCCAGTAGTGATGAGAAACTCTGGTACCCGCTAATAGGACCAAGTGCTGTTTGGAGAAATGGCTGCTTCCAGATCTAGGTCAGGAAATTTATATGTTGAACTCAGACCCTCTCAATGTACCAGAAAGCAAGAAAGCCATTAAAAGCCTTCTAGATCACATCAAAGGACTCGTGAACCAACTGAATATCTCTTCTAGCTAAATGTGGAAGAACATAAGCATCAATAAGGATAGTAGCAGCAACTGATTAAAGCACATTAAATACATTTGAATCCATGGATTCACCATAGGATACACAAATGAATAAACAAACAAGTTACTAGTACCTTATGAGGATGCTAGTGCCACAACTCACTATTTTATAAACTAGGAGATAAAGGGAAAGGACCAAGTATTTATTTTGCCTTTTATATACTACTGGTGCTCTGTGTTACCCAAACAGTTGATGGGGGATAGTTTTTTTCTAGAAGTATCCCAGCTAATACATGCAAAATAAATGATAGATCTGAATATCACCATTTTTCAACCCCTAGTAAATTAATAAATTGGGCAATGATCTTCAATGTCAGCTAGCATCACAAGGAAAGAGAAAATCATACATTATTCACCCCTCCTGGCGGAATTTCTTTTGAACCCAAATTTGATTAAACCTCTTAGCTCTTACCACCGCTTAACAAGAAATAGAGGATGCAGAGAAACATGTTATTAATGCCATAAGCATGCAAAATCAGCAAAACGCAGATGATGAGAAACTCCACTAGGCAAACAACCAAGTTTCTTATAAAAAATAAAGGAGACAATGGGGTGGGGTGCATGTATGTGGGGGTGGTGAGGAGAACCCATAGATAGAAGAGCATTAAAGGAGACATGCCGTCCAATCGCAATGAAAAGGGCCTTAATCCAGTTGTGTTAGTCAGCTTCCCATCACTGTGTCAAAATAAGTGAGATAATCAGCTTTGCAGGAGGAAAGGCTTGCTTTGGCTCACAGTTCTGGAGGTTTTGGTCCGTGGTTGGTTGGCCCTGCTGCTTTTAGGTCTGTGGCAAGGCAATATCATCATGGTGGGAATGCACGGTGGCGAAGCCACTCTCCTCATGCAGCCAACAGAGAAAGAGGAAGTGACTGGGGCCCCGATATTCCCTTCAAGGGCACTCCTCCAGGAACCTAACCTCCTCTCACTAGGCCCCACCCCTTAAAGGTTCCACTGTCTCCCAGTAGTGTCACAGGCTTAGGACCAAGCCTTTAACACATGGGCCTTGGGGGACACTTGCAAAGCATAGCAACACCAGATCAAACAAAGGAACCAACACACAATAAACAAACACTTCAAAGTCCACTGGGAAATGATAATTAATTTTTCTCATGTGAAGATATTGCAGTTATGCTAAAAAAGACAAAAGAAGCCTGGCATGGTGGGGGCATGTCTGTAATCCTAGTACTTGGGAGGCTGAGACAAAAGGATCACAGGTTTGAGGACAACCTCACCAACATAGCAAGACCCTCAGCAACCTAGTGAGATCTTGTTTCAAAACCAAAATTAGAAAGGGCTGGAGATGTAGCTCAGAGGTAGAATGCTCCTGGGTTCAATTCCCAGTACCACATACACATACAAAAAGACAAAAGAAAAAAAAAAGAGTTCCTATCTTTTAGAGATCCATCCTGCAGTATTTACAACTAGAATAACAGAATGTCAAAATAATTTAGTAGCATGGAAAGTGGGTCAGGGTACAGACCCTGTATTATTAAAAATAATAATAATAAAAATAATAATCAACTGTGTATTGATAATTGTTGAAATTGGACAGTGGGTATAATAAGCTGTGTGTGGTGGTGCATGCCTATAATCCCAGTACTTGTGAGGCCGAGACAGGAGGATTGCAGGTCCTAGGACAGTCTCAGCAATGTAGCGACTCAGCAACCCAGTGAGACCCTGTTTCAAAACAAAAAATGAAAAGGGCTGGGGGTGTAGCTCAGAGGTGGAATGCCCCCGTGAATACCAAAAAAAAAGGTTTATTAATAAAAAGGTTTTATTTAAGTGACACTTCTTCAACAAATGTGCTTAAAGAGGAAATTTTTGAAATAAAAACTAGTACAAGTCGAGCATCTCTCATATGAAAATCTGGAATTTAAGCTTTGAATTTTGGAGCATTTCAGATTTAGATTTTTGGATTAGGGATGCTCAATCAGTAAAATTTATGCAAGTATTAGAAAAATCTAAAAAAACCCTGAAATACAAAACATTTCTGGTCCTAACCTTTTCAGATAAATTATATGCAGCCTTTATTACATGCCAATAATGTAAGATAACTATAAAAATAAATTCAATGATAGCAAAGCAATGTTGCTAAATTCTAGTTGTCTAAGTCTTTGAATCTGAAGTCACTTTCTCACTGTTGAAAAGAAAGTGCTAAGACATGTGTTCAAGACATGTTAGGAAAATCAAGGCATGGAGATTTACTTCTGGAGGCAACTCAATGGCTAGGAAGAGTCGAAAAGGGAATACTTTTCAGCCAGGCATGGAGGTGCGCACCTGTAATCCCAGTACTTTGGAGGCTGAGACAGGCAGATCACAGGTTTGAGGGCAGCCTCAGCAATTTAACAAGACCCTCAGTTACTCAGTGAGACCCTGTTTTAAAATAAAAAAGGGCTGAAGTAAAATGTCACTGGGTTCAATCCCCAGTACCACAAAATAATAATAATAATAATAATAATAATAATTTCTCACCTGATGACCATGTGTTTCAATGCTATTTAGTGCTCTGTCCACGTGGAAAATATTTAAAATCATTTTCAGTGGGTACCACTGGACTTCCAAGGCACCTCGCTTTGAGAAATAATGGTATCATAACATTGGCTTTTAAAACTGAGTGCAAGCTAAGCATGGTGGCACATGCCTGTAATCCCAGTACTCGGGAGGCTGAGACAGGAGGATCACAGGTTCGAGGCCAATCTCAGAAGCATAGTGAGACTCTCAGCAATCTAGTGAGACCCTAATTCAAAACAAAAAATTAAAAAAGGGCTGGAGGTGTAGCTCAGAGGTAGAATGCCCCTGGGTTCAATTCCCAGTGCCAAAACAAAAACAACAAAAACAAAAACAAAAAAACAAGTGCAATAATAGTGGTTCTCTAATTTTACATTAAAAAGTCTTGTGAGTCTGATTTCATCGCATGGAACACATTCTTCAATCACTAACTCCTTCATCCTCCTCTATCCCTCCATCTCTACGTTTTCTGGATGCACCGGCGCGTGGGCTTTGCATGTTCCGAACCCTTTTCCTTCTCCACTTGGCTGAAGCCTTATTCTCGAGCTCAGTGTAAATGCAGCGGTCTCAGAGAGCTTTTAGCTCTTCATACTCAAATCAGTAAACTCCCCAGGTACCCAGTTTCCTCCTTCGGGGTGTGGTTAGTTTTTTATGTTAACATCACTTGCCCCCGATGGACTCTAACTTCTATGAGAGCAGGATCTACTTTTATCCCTGTCCAAGTTCTATGCCTAATACATACTTGCACAAAAATGAATGCCACTGTTGGACATAAAAATCGTATTACAGGTGGTTTATTAAAATGAATAAGGGCACAGACTACAAGGAGCACAGCCTGCCTGGGCTCCTAGTTTGGCTCTATAGTTTATTAGCTGTGTATCCTTGGACAAGTTCCTTCAACTCTCTGTGCCTCAGTTTCCTTTAGTACAAAGTGTGGTTAATAGCAGGATCTAATTCACAGAGTTTTTGTGATCATTAAATTAGTTAATATTTGGAAAGTACTTACAATGATGCCTGGCACTGAGAACTAGACAAAACCGTATTATTATGGTTACATACTATTATTACTATTATACATAGCATAATATTTAAATTTCATGTACATATGATATACATAAAATATAGTCCTTAGCTGGGCGTGGTGGTGCATGCTTGTAATCCCAGGACTTGGGAAGTGGAGACAGGAGGATTGCAGGTTTGTGGCCAGCCTCAGCTACTTAGTGAGACCTGCTGCAACTTAGTGAGACTCTGTTTCAAAATAAAGAATAAAAATAGGGCTGGGAGTATAGCTCGGAGGTAGAATGTCCCTGGGTTCAATCCCCAGTACCGAAATATATACATATATATTCCTTTCTCTCATCAGATCACAGGTTAATGAATACAAACAATACCAGTAAACACAGTGAGTGTTATGTTGTTATCTGTAATATGTGGGTATAAAGTCATGCCTTATTGTCTGTAGGCTAGTGTAATATGAGTATTAGTACACTATATACTGTATATGGAATCTACTCTTTTTTGTTTGGTACTAGGGATTGAACCCAGGGGTATTCTGCCTCTGAGCGACACCCCTAGCCCTATTTTTAAATTTTTTATTCTGAAACAGGGAGGGGCTGGCTAAGTTGTGCAGGCTGGCCTCAAACCTGCAAACCTCCTGTCTCAACCTCCCAAGTACTGGGATTACAGGCTTGCACCAGTGCGCCTGGCTGGAATCTGCTCATTTATTGAACTCCTACTATGTTCCAATACTATACTAGACATTGGTGACCTGAATAAGCAATAGACATAGGAAACTGTGCAACCAGAGAAGAGAATTCCTGGTTTATCCGTGTTAGTCCAGAGGCATTTAAAGTTCTAGAAGAGTACTACACAATAAACAACAGAGGTGGGATTCAGATTAGACACAAGGTAGCACTTTTAAGAAGTAAGGATTAGCTGGGGGTGGTGTCCCATGCCTGTAATCCCAGTACTTGGGAGGCAGAGACAGGAGGATCTCAGGTTCAAGGACAGCCTCGGCAATTTAGCAACCCCTCAGTAACTTAGTGAGACCCTGCTTCAAAATAAAAAATAAAAAGGGCTGGGGGTGTAGCTCAGAGGTAGAATGCCCCTGGGTTCAATCCCCAGCACAAAAAACAAAACAAAACAAAAAAACAAAGGTGAGAATTGGTAAACCCTGAGTAGCACAATCATGTTTTTTTCTCTCCAAATGTCCATATGAAGAAATACAGAATCTTGTCATTTGAATGGTTTACCATGATTCTGTTTAAAGGCACAAAGACAGATTGGTCTCATTATCATATTTCCCATTATCTCAGTAATTATTTGAATCTTTTACTGTTCACTGGACTTTTGGAAATGGGTACAGACTGTCACGTTCCCTGAAGTCCTTTCATGCTGGTGGATAATAATGAGCCTCATTATACTCAGAAAGTCCTGGACACAGAGAGATTAAGGGATTTACCCAAGGTAACACAGTAACGTCAGTGAGGCGGACCGTGAGCTGCCCGAGGAGGAGAGGTGGCTGTTTCTCTGAGCTGGAGCCGCCGCCTCCTTGGCTCACTAGGAGAAAGGATGCACAAGAGTCGCTTTAGCTGCTGCTGTGGAATACCCGGATTTGCGAATTCTAGACTCATTTCTCCCTTTTTCAAATGAAAAGACAATGCCAACCTGTGGACATGGATGGCAATTTGATTTTATGTAGAATGAAAACTCCAACCATTTAGTGATGGCTATCTAGAAGGTGTTGAGAAGGATTCTGAGGTTAGGTCCCAGAAAGAGTGTCATGACGAATTGGCTTGTGTCTGCCATTGGCCGAGTACAGAGACTAAGTAGCGATTGTGCCGCATATCTGTGTGCATTATCCAGCATATTGATATGTCTCAGCTTCTGGGGCGGGCTGGCTTGCACCTAGGAAAGACAGAGAGGGATATATTGAGGGGATGAGACATAGATGGGCATATCCTGATAAGGTGATGGAGAAACTGGAGTTCAAGTTACATTGGAGAAGCCAAAGTCTAAGTCACTGTGATGAGATGGAAAGAGGACAAATGTTAGGCACTGGGGATCCAGAGGAGGGATTAGACTGTGAAATCCTTCAGGGAAGGGGCTGTGTCTTATCTTTGGACCCTCCATACCCAGAACTGGGCCTGACCAAGAGCCAGGGATGGACATCAGTTAATGATTAATGAACTGAACATGGCCCGGCGCAAGATGATAACAGTGTCAGTCATAACAGCTACCATTCAATGGCCACTTGCAATGAACTGCATGCCGCCCAAGTCCTTTGCAAGTAATGTGTACCAACAGTCATATGAAATGAGCACTAATGTTTCCATTTTGCAGATGGGGAGGCTGAGGCAGAGGTTAGTTACTAGCCCAAGATCATCCAGCTAACAGTGGCAGAACTGGGTTCCATACCCTAGCTCTGTCTGGCTCCAGTGGCTTTGCTGTTAGCCACTTGAATAATAATTGATATTCTTTAGTAAACTCCATTCCAGACACTCTCCCCTGTGCATGTGTTGATTCCTTCAATCTTCACAGCTAGTCTATTTACTCATATGATATTTGATCTTTAGAGAATCGTCACAAAGAAACTGAAGCCTAGGCAAGTGTAGTCACTCATTCTTTCAAGATTACAAAGCTGCCAGGTGTGGTGGCACACACCAGTACTTGGGAGGCTGAGACAGGAGGATCGCAGGTTTGAGACCAGCCTCAGCAATTTAGCAAGACCCTGTTTCCAAATAAAAAAGGGGGGTAGGGGCTGTAGCTCAGAGATCGAACACCTCTGGGTTCAGTCCCCAGTACAAAAAAAAAAAAATACAAAGCTAAGAAAAGGCAGGGCTGGAATTTGAAACCAAGCAGTCTGACTCCTAAGCCCTGAACTATTACAAGACTCCCGACTTAGAAGCATCAACACCGCGTGCTTCTAAGTATGTTGCTCATTGGTCCTGATGGATTTTGCATAGTCCCATTTGGTATGCCTAGTATCCCAAGGGTTCCCCCACCCCCACCAAGCAAAAACAGAAACCATACTTTCCACAGATTTCCTTGCTTCCCACAGGATCACCCTGGGCAAGTCGCTTGCCCATCCTGGACCTCAACTTCCTCATCTTTAAGAGGGAGTGAGAGTAGCATCCTCTCCCGCCTCGCCTGGCTGCCCTGGGGTTCCAGAGAGGCGGCTGTGCAGACCGGGAGCTGTGTCAGTGTTCTAGGAATTAAGAGGGGGAACACAGCTGAGAGATGTTGATTGACTTTGTAAGGGTAAGATCCCACCTCTCTCTCCTGCAAGTGACTCAGTTCTTACCCCAAATGTCATGACAAAGGATAGTTTTAAATATCCCAGGAGCCAGAGCTCAACTGCATTTAAAGTGACGTCAACTTCAGGGTGGGGCAGAGGGTTTGAGAGCAGTCATGGCATGGGGGATTTTCAGCATGGGGGTGGGGGTGGGAGGTCCTTTCCACTTTCCTCAGCTTCCAAGCATCTCAGCCCCATCTCCTGGCAGCCGCTACCCACTTAAGAACCGACAAATGCATCTCTCTTTGTCCACCAGGAGGGGTCGCTGCAGAGCGACAGCGCTCTCCGCACTCACAATGTGGCACGTAAACATCGAACACACAGAAACCCAAACGTACAAGCTCTTGGGGACCGATACTCATATTCCAACGTTCTTACTTCTCGGTCCCCCCACCTAGTGCTACCTTCCTCTTTCTCGTATCCCCCTTCCCCGTTCACCTCCTGTTCCCTCTCAAAGCATTTCTGAAGCTCACATTGGTGTCCCTGCCCTTGGATCCCCTCTGATACCAGTGTCAGAAAGAATCATAGTTTATTCCCACTGTGGCCGGGACCGGGTGCCAGGAGCCAGGAAGCCTGTAAGACTCAATGAGGCCTCCTTCCAGGAGTTTCCAGCCCGGGGGCGGCAAGGGAGGGAGAAGCAATTCTGCTGAGATTAAAAGTCTCCAAGGGAGCAAGGGGTTGAGGGGTCCCGCAAAGATCTTTTCTCCTAATAAAAACCCTAGGGGGTAAACAAGAGAAATTCTACCCAAATCCTGTGCATCCGGGGTTTGAGGTTCTGAACCTCCACTTGCTGGGATTAGGTTGGGAGGGCAGAAGATGGGGAGGAAAGATCGAAAAGTTACTACCCCCCTATAGTCCTCAGATCCGCCCCCCAACTCTCCCCTTAAGTGCTTTCTTTTCCAAAAGGCACTCCTTTCCCAAGACCAGCTGTGTTAAGAAAAGCGGCTGCAGGGAGTCCCCGGGCGTGGAAGGGCGTGTGTGGGAGGGGTACTCTTCCTAGGGATGGGTCTGGCGGGGACGATGGGCAGGCTCGCTGTGAAGCACAAAAGACATATCCTTTACTGCGCCGCATGCACAGATGCAACGCTGAGCCCCTCTGCGGGTGGGGGCCGGCTCGGCAGATGGCGAGAAGCCGAATGGGTGACGGATTGTCCATTAAATGGCACTTTCTGGGTGGCGGGGACCTCGCGGCCCCCAGGCGCAGAGAGAAACGCAGGGGACCCCCTTCGCCGGCCTCGGTGGTCCTTCCCAGAAGTGAGGGGGCAGGTTGGCACGAGCGGATAGGTTAAGTTTTTAATTTGCCCCCTCCATAGAAGATCCGCTACCATACTTGTGCAGGGGCTGGGAAGGGAGGTGGCTGGGCCCCGAGGGTACCCAGGGAAGGGTGGGGGAAGGCCCGCGGTGATGGAGAAGAGCGAGCTGGGAGGCAGGATTTCCTGCCTGGTTCCGTTCGGGGCGCTGGGATTGCTCCTCAAAGGGGTCAGCGCTGCAACTCGGTGGCCGCGGGGCCCTGGTGACAGGCGCACGCCCCGCCCTTTCTCCTCCCCGGACCTGCGGGCTTTTGTTATGCAGATGGCGACAGGAGGCTGAGCCGGAGGAGGAGGGGGCTGGTGGGGAGGAGGAGAGACGGAGAGGGGGGAGGAAAGTGCAGCTCGCGCGACCAGCCTCCTCTTCCAACGTCACATTGTGCGAGAGACAAAACCCGGGCGCGCCGGAGCTCACACGCGCACGCACACACAGACGACCCGGTTGCTTCCTCTCCTGGCGCCGCGGAGAAAGCCAGCCTTCCTTCCCCTTCCGCGGGCGCGGAGCTCCGCAAGCTCAGAGCGCAGCCCAGAGCCGAGCCAGAAGGCGAAGATAGCTGCGGACCAGCCTTCTCTCTCCGCCAGGCCGCCGGTCCAGACCAGGGCGCCCCACCCCCGCCCTGAACTCCGTCTCTCCCACCCCACCCCTCTGGGTTTCAGGCGGACAGCGCCCGGAGCCGGGTGTGCCCCCGTTTGGGATCCACATTTCAGCACTTCGGACAGCGCCCGGACGCCCCGGCCCCCTTGGGTTGGCTATGGCGAGCATTCAGCAGGGCGAGAAGCAGCTTTTTGAGAAGTTCTGGCGAGGAACCTTCAAAGCGGTGGCCACCCCGCGTCCCGAGAGCATCATCGTTGCCAGTATCACGGCCCGCAAGCCGCTGCCAAGGTAATGACCTCGTCCTTAAGAGGGGAGACCCGGAAGGTTCCCCCTTCTGGCCTGTGCCCCAGAGCCCAAGGGGTGGGAGCAGGCAGCTGGGCCAGGGCGTCTGTCTTTTCCCATCACTACTCGGTATCTCCCGCTGGAACATGGGAACTAATTGCTTGTGAGATGCTGTGAGAAGGGACAGGGATGTTCTTTGGGGGGGGGGGCGACACTCAAGGACCCCAGAGCTCCTATGCAAGAGGGTTCACTTTCTTAGGCTGGGTGGTGCGGCGGCTAGGGTATGACTTGACTGAAAAACTTTTCTTGGTATCACAGAGCTCAGAGGGCTGGGGGGGGTCAAAGGGACGCTGGTGGATTTGGGGTGGTCGGAGGGTGTTTGTACAAGAGAAGGCAAGAATTGAACCAGCTCAGGCAGTGTTCAGAGGTAGCAGCACGTTTCTGTCCTCAGAAGCTAGCAAGCTCTGAACGTTTTGACAAAAAGCCCATATGTTGTTCCTTCAAATACACCCAAAACAGCACCCTCCTCCACGCCTTTTTGGCTGCAGCTGATGAATTCTCTCCTCTCCAGCATCCAAAACCAGGACTCTGCGCTCGGGAGTCAGGGAGGAGCCTCCCGACATCGTCGAGCTGATCTTGAAAGAGTTTTATTTGTTTTTTTTTTGAAAAAAGAATGATTGCTTTGAACTCAGGGATCACAACAGATCCTCCTCCGGGTGGTGTACAAATGATGGGGGGGGAGGGAAGAAATGAAAGGCAGACAGAGGGAGAACAGGATGTGGGGTGAAGAGGAGAGGAGGCTGGGGAAAACAGAAGCATTCCAAGACAGAGGAAAACCCAATTCTTTTCATCCATCATTCAATTTAGAGGAGTTTGAGAATGGAAGGAAGAAGGCTGTGCCCTCTGTCAGGGAAAATCAAGGCAGTATGAAAACTCATCTTTTGCTGGTGTTGGATGAGCGGTTCGGCAGGCAGAAAGGAAGGAGCGGACCAGGAGGGACCACTTGGAGGATGTATTAATCCTGGCAGGCTGCATTAGGGAACAGATTGAAAACGCGTCCGGGAAAGTACTTCAGACACAATGCTTGTTCTGGTACAACTAAATCTGAACTTTCCCGTCGGTGTGGGGTCGATGGGGAATCATACCTGAGAAATTAAACTGATGCTGGGGAACTTTTCTCCAGTCTGACCGAGGCTCATACAGGTCTTCAGAAGAAATGGATGTCCCATATTGGGAATGGGTGGACATGAAGCAGGATGGGTGGGTGTCGGGTGGAGCAGGCTGCAAAGATGCAGGCAATATTTGCAGAGGGAGGGAGGGAAGCCCACTGACACGGGACAGAGAAGGAGAACAATAATACCAAATGCCATTAGAAGCCCATGCCTCTCCGCTTGGAAGGAGGTTCTCTGTAGAGAGTTTTGATGTCAGCAGTTTTATCTTCCTGGTTTTCTGTCATCTGTCCCCCTTTTGGAGTGCACCCACTATTGGCCGATCAGGTGCTGCATTGGCCAAAGAAAATGCCCTTGTAGGAGGGACGAGGGGAAATTTTATTTGAAACTAGAAGTGTAGCATTTGGTCCAGAGTCTTCCATTTATTTTAAGGGTACCAGGGAGGAAAGCAGATTCCCGGTGGTGTTTTAATTCAGAAAAGTCTGCCTAATGTCTATCTGCCTGGCACTTCCATGTCTCATCTCTATCACTGACATATATCTTTTTCTTGTTCATAGTCTCAATCATATGACTTGTCTACAGCTCTTATGCTTTCTGTAGCTTTGGGTTAATTCTAATTTAATCTCTGAGACTTTTACAATAGTCCCCACATGCTCCGTTGGTATCATTTCACCCTGGGTGTCTTTGAATGTCCTGGGTCCCCTTCCCCCTGAAAACCACCCCTGAAGTTAAGTCAGAGCTGTGAGTGCTCGCTTTATGTCATGCTAGAAGGATCCTGTTTAATATTTCTATAGCAGACGTGGTCTCTCTATATAACATGTTCTAGTTTTATAGATTTTTCTCTTGGTTTGGGGTAAAGAGTGAGCAGGGAACATTTGTATCCAAGGCTGGGATTGAGTTGTCTTTTAACAGACTGGCTATAAAACCCAAATCATCCCCATTCTTACCCAAGCCAGCCACATCCAGCAATGGTCAATTTCCATTTCCTTTCTGATGTTCTGTACTTACTTAGTGTAGATGTGCAATGTTTCCAAAGCAGAGTTCTTAGGAGGAAAAGGGACAGACACGGGCAGAGTATCAGCTGTGCCCCGTGGCTTCCTTTAAAGGAAATCTGGGGGCTTGGTCTCATCAGAAATGTTGTTTAGTTCTGAGTCAAGCCCAGCTCACAGTCAGCAGATGAGCACAAGTAGCTGTCGGTAGGAAGGTGGGGGCGAGGTGCGTGAACTACTAGTCAGTCCCGCTGGTTACACACTTAACATTGTTTACAGATGAGGCCACTCCCCTGAATGAGCTTCCCCAGGATATTTTAAGTCTATCTCTGAAGATAATTTAGCATGGGGGGGGTAGAAGCATGCATTCAACTTGTTGATTTCACAGCCACATGCATGCATCATACATACTCCAAGCAAGATCCCCCTCCACCCCTCGCTCCTTCTTCTCCCCCTTGGTGAGGCATGCTTGATGAGGCAATAGCTTTATAATGTATCAAACCGCAAGCAGATGTCTGACTCAAATGTCAGGAGAGTATAGCAGAGTTGGAGACAGTATATCAGGGTGGTTTAGAGCGGACTTAATCATAAAATAACCTGGAATCCTGTCCGGGTCCATCATTTACTGAGGGTAAATGAACAAGTAGCACTACCTGGCTGAGCCTCTTTGTCAGTTTGACAATAAAATAATAAGATCTTCCGCCTTGGATGAAGGGTTGTGGGGACTGGGTCAGGTAGAGCGCTCCCCTTGGCATGGTACACAGTGTTTGTTTGTTGAATGGACATTGGTTCTATAACCAAGCTTATAATGACCAGAAGGAAATCAACAGTTCCCTGGTACTGTGTTCACCATGCCTACCTACTTCTCCCTCAAATGATGCAGATGATCAACTTGGTGAGGTTTCAACTCCTGACAGGCATCTACACTGAGATGGACTTAATACACATGGGGGGTGAGGGTGGTCTCTGCTTTCCTTTCTAACTATTTCACTTAGGGAGGGGGCGAGCCCAGTGAAGAAGAACCCAAATTCTGAATTGACTGATACAACATCCTTACAAACCATTATTTGGGTCTGCATAGGGAAGATTAGGTATTGCCAGTCTAATAAAAGCTCAAACTCCTGGTAAAATCACAATTGTAATTCCTGAGTTTTATCAAATTTACAGTGTTGCTGGGTGTGGTGGTACATGCTTGTAATCCCAGTACTTAGGAGGCTGAAACAGGAGGCTCACGGGCTCATGGGCAGCCCCAGCAACTTGGTGAGGCCCTCCACAACTTAGTAAGACCCTGTTTCAAAATAAACAAAATAAAATAGGGCTGGGGGTGTAGCTCAGAGGTAGAACGGCCCTGGATTCTATCCCAAGTACCACAAACACAAAAATAAAAGAAAAAAGAAAAAAATCTGTGGTAATTATATAATTTATAGTTCATGTCCAGGAGTCTTTAAGAATAAAAGGGGGTGCTATTAGTAATTACTCCAGGATGGAAAATCCCAGGTGATCCAGGCTGAGGGTCAGCGAAACCAAACCTCATCCTCTGCTACCTGACAGAAAGCCAACACGAATCTCTAGGACACTTGAAGTGTAGAGAGGCCCCTCTTTTATCTCCACCAAAGAAACGTAGTCATGTTGCCTGGTATAGACTTATTCCCTTTGTTAATTGCATAGTCTAGAAAAGTATGCACCTAAGAAGGTTCAGCTCAGTGAAAACCTAGTGTTTGAAGCCAGCTCAAGGCACAGTAATCGTATTGACGCACCGTGGTAGCTGGGGACTTAATGAACATGTAAAAATCATTTGAAATTAGCATAAGAATTGTTTGTGGGTATGTGAGTGTTTGTAAAGGGTTAGAACAGTGACCCCCTTAAATAGAGTAAGCGTTCCCTTTACAATTCTTTTGGCAAGCTATTAATTTTCTTCGAAAATCCTTTCTATGCAGAAGAGTCCAGAAGCAGATTTCAGCCCAGTCCCTGTCCAAAGGATCATAAATCCCAAACTATTGGAGACTGTACTGCATAAAGGGAAAGATAGCCAAATTGGGAGGCAGAAAAAAATGCCTCTGAACCATTTAATTCGAGACTCCCCTCAGTGCCAAGAGATCAGTTAGCAAGTTTGTGCTGACTCCGTCCTGGGGGCAGGGAGGGGGCAGTTGGAAGGCGCATTCTGAAAGCCTGTGGGTAAGAGCCAGTGGCCTGCAGGTCACGGAGAAGGCCTAGCCTGGCCGTGAATGAATGCTTTTCTTCGGGAAGGGAGTGTTATTGTTTGGGTCAAACCTTTCTTCGTCTAAAAGGTGAAATTTATTGACTGGGGTGCAGGGTCGGTGGAGGGGGCCTTTCTGACGTTCTGCTTGTATTCACTTGGCAAAGGTGCTGTCTTAGAGAACCAGGGCATGGTAGATGCTCAGTGAATGCTGGGTGCATTCATTGAATGAGAACACATGGTCCAAATCCAGCAGCAGAGCGGCTTCTCCCAGCCCTACCTCTAGTCCTTGACACCCTGGGGCTGCTGATCAAGGCAACTGAAAGCCACCCAGCCTGCAGGTAGGTCTGACTCTCCCTTGTGTCAGGATGAGACTCCCTACGTAGAGATGTCTGTCTGGCTCAGCAAGTAGACATGGTAGCTGGTGGGGGCAGGAGGTTGGACTAAACGCCACCTGGACGTGCTCTCCAGGCTGAGTCTCTGTTGCCCCCACCCCCACTCCAGGCCACCAAAAATGGGAAGCATCCCTAGTCCTATTACATCCTAATCCTCTCATGAGGAAAGGAGCCTAGATCTTGCACCTTCTGTTTCATGAGCACTTCAGGCAGGCTGCAGGGCCACAATAAATTTCAAAGATATTCTTTCTTTCAGAGTGGCTGGCTTTACCTTCCTGTGAGGTAGAAGACTTCACGGGGGCTTAGCAAAACCGGAGCTCTTTAATGGCTTGTTACAAAGACTTTTTCTGCAGTGCGAGGGGCTATTTCTGGGATGGAGGAAACGGGGCGGTGAAGAGAGGCTGGGCTCCAGCGTCAGAGCCACCCAGTCAAGCTCTGCAGGTCCTCGCCGTGGGACCTGCCTGGCATTTCACCTCCTTGTGTCTCAGCGTGCTCGTCTGGGAAATATTCTTTGCATGGGGTTGTAGTTAGGAATGAATGAACAATGCATATAGAGAGCATGACACAGTGCCTGGTTCTGAACAAGAACTCCACACGGTGGGCGCTGCTGTCGCTATGACACGGGCCACCTGTGTTTGTGGTGATGCTCAGGTCCCCTGGCCTGGCCTCTCGGCCACTCCAAGGCCCTCCATTCATTTGTAAATATTATTTTGGAGTTCCCTAAAGAGCCCCTGGAGATCTGTAGCGATGTATAAAACACACCGGATAGGCCCCGATGGCAAACCGATCAAAAGAAATGTTTTCTTTTGCTGTTTGCAAACAAAGCCGGCTGTGAGGCTTTCGGCAAATGACTTGACCTTCTCAATCTCAGTTTCCGTATCCATAAAATGGGGCTAATAATAGCAACCACCTCCAAGAGCCATTGAGAGGACTGGGCTGGCTCATTTATGGAAGTGCTGTTTGGCACTTAGTAAGGACTCCATCAACGTTCGCTCTCGTTATTAATAGTAAATTGCAGTTTTCATCATTGCTCTGTGCCAGGCCCATTGTGGAGAAAAAGATGAATGAGATGCATCCTCTCCCTTGGAGGGCTTCAGAGTTTAGCAGCAGAAGTAGACACAAACATGAATATGTATGACACGAGACAGACAGCCTTACGCACTTAGAATGTATGTAGGCGTAAAGACGGGCATGTGGAAAAACAGAGAAGGGAAGGAAGGACTCTCAGTGAGGCACGGACTCCCTTGCTCATGTCACATGGTTATCCTTAGTGATCTGATCTGTAAAATGGACATGACTCTTTTATCTCCTCAATTCTACCTGCCAATGAAAGCAATGATCAGAATCGCTAAGGTCTTTGCCCCAGTAGGATCTCAAACACGATTCCTTTTCCCAGGAGGAAGAGCAGTCTAAACTATTCGGAGAGGGCATTACCTGTGAGGGGACAGCTGGCGGTAACGGGGAGAGCTCGGGAAGGGAGCAGCCATATAATACAAAATTTCCAACGTCCCTGCCTTGGCTCAAGGATGAAGTCTCATGGTGTGGGCCATTAGGTTTCTTGTCCTTCATGGTCTAGCTACAACTAATATGGAATCCAATCTGCATTCCTTCAGCAACCGCTGCCGAGGGGGGCATTGCAGAGAGCCCACGAATGTGAGGATAGAATTAACCACAGGGGAACGAGTGCACAAGGAAGGAGCCGTGTGTGGCTGAACGCACGGCGTGCGTTTTCATTCACTCATTCCACACCTTGAGCTTCTCCACACAGCAGCCACCCAACAGGAAGTCCCTACTGTCGTGGAGGAAGACAACAGTCAGTGAAGAACCAAATAAATCCATGCTAGAAGAGCCGGTGGCAAGAAGTGCTGTGAGAAAGAGTAAGCAGGGGAAAGGCGCACAGGGCGAGGACGGGGTGCTTTGCTGGATGGAGATGTCAGGAGCCTGGGTGAAGAAAGGGAGCAAACTGTGAGGATAACCGGGGGACAGTGAGACAGAAGGAAGGTCATGTGCAAAGGTCCTGAGGTGGAAGCATGCTTGGTGCATTTGAGGAATATCAAGGAGAGCCGTGTAGCTGAAGCAGAGTTCATGAGCAGTGACAAAAGATGGAGCAAGAGGAAGCAGGAAATAGATCAAGTGGGGTCCTCCAAGCCTGCTAAGGACTTCCCAGGTCCTCCGCTGCCAGGCTCCCAGGGGACTCCTGTCCTCAGTCAGAGTGCTGGGTCTGATTGGCACCTCTAGGTTCCTCTCTCCCGACTCTGATGCTGCCAGGTATGACTTTAAACAACAGTGTCAGAAGCGTAGCTGGACCGCTCCATGTGTTATAGACAAGCATGAAATTTACAATCTCTCTGATTGTGATCCATCAGATTAGGAAATTGAAAACGATGCTGTTTAGACTTCCAAATCACAGTGGTAAATTCTGTTCCCACGACGGCCGCATGAGCTTGGTCTATCTCTTGTATCCATGTATGCAAACCTAGGCTATCCTGCACCCAGCAGCCCCTTCACTGCAAACCCCTGGAGGTACAGTCAGCACTCCTCCCCTCCCCTCTCCTTCCCTCCACCCCCCATTTGAAATTTTGCTGAGGGAGCTCCCATATGCCACCGCCTGTGTGCAGAGCTCTGTGAAATAAAACGCTGAATTAAGATGTCATAGAGACAAAGCCAAACCAAACACAGGAACAATGCTGAACCCTAAAACAGTCATTAAGTAATTCACGTCTGCATGCGTCTGTTCAAAACAAATATTAAGATCCTCTGGACGCAAACGTTTCTCACCTGGAGATCCCCGTCCGCCGGCTCCCCGGGCTTAGACCCCGCCGACAGCTTCGCCAACAGACGCGCCAGCGGATCCCTGTTCTCTGGCTTCATTAAAAGTTAAGCTCAGGCGAGTGAGCTGGACTGCTACAAGACAGTGGCACTCCTGGGGGAAGAGAGGCGCCATCGGGGCGCGGTGTGCATGTTCCTAGTGTGATCGCTCGGCCCAGGTGGGAATGCACCCGCGCACCTCCTGATGTCACTCAGTGCCCTCCATGGGCTCAGCGCCTTTCCTCTGTGATCTGAGTCCATCCTCACAATGACCCCAGGAGAAAGGCATCTCAGAACCCTATTTTACAGAGGAAGAAACTGAGGCTCAGAGAGAAGTGGCCCGCTCGAGGGCACCTGGTCCATGAGAGTCAGGAGTGGAGAAGCCCCGGAGCTCTGGGGCTGCCCTAGTCCAGCTCGCAGCGGAGGAAACTCTGACCCTGGGGAGGGAGAGGGGTTGTCATGCAGTTTGGGAGTAATAAAACCAGGTGCCCAGTTTGGGTCTGCCGGGTTGCAAGTACCCTATTCTCTACGGGCTCTGCTTCCCGTCACTGCATTCGTTGTAAGGTTGCGGGTGTTTTTGTTTTGCTCGCCTTGTTTTACGTCTGATTGGCTTAGGCTGCTCCATGTGATGATCTCGTCTCATGTGGCTTATGGTAATACTGCCTTCCTCCATCCTCTGTCCCCGCATCCATTCTCCACATACAGCCAGCTTTGAAAATCAAGTCAGGCTGGACATGGTGGCCCACGCTTGTAATCCCAGTACTTGGGAGACTGAGACAGGAGGATCGCAGGTTTGAGGCCAGCCTCAGGTACTTAGTGAGGCCCTCATCAACTTACTGAGACCCTGTTTCAAACTAAAAAATAAAGTAGGGCTGGGGGTGTGGCTCAGAAGTAGAACACCCCTGGGTTCGACACCCAGTACCACACACACACACACACACACACACACACACACACACGAAAGAAATTCAAGTCAGACTCTGTCAGCCCTCCTTCCCCTTATCTAATGCCTTCCATGGATCCCCATGGTTTTTAGCATCTAGAGCTGACTTCCTGATGAGGCCTGTAAGTCCTTCATGTAAGTCCCTGCCAGTCTTCTCAAGACCAGTTTTAAAATGCTGTCCCTCGTTCTTTCTCTCCTAGATGTGTCCCATTGCTTTTAGTTGCTCAGATTTCCCACATTCCTTTCTGCCACAGGAACCTTGCACCTGCTACTAGAAATCTCCCCTCCCCCGTGTCTAATGTATACCCATTCCACTTTCTGATCTCAGCTCAAATACTGTTTCCTCGGGGACTTCTTCCACTACGCTGCAGACTAGACCCCGCCCTCCACGATGCCTTTCCTTTTCACCCTGTTCTCAACATGCTTGTAATTTATATTGATCTGCGAGTCATTAGTCTCTCCCTAATGGACATAGCATCATGAAGACAGGAACCACGTCTGTGAAATACTGTTGTGTTTCTTTCAGCTGACACATGGCACAGGGCCCAAAAATACCAGTTGAATTAAGTGAGTTGGAGGACTTTCTCCTCCTCACTTTGGTGCTTAACACTCTGACCTATGTGGAATGGCTGCTATAGTTTGGATCTTCAGTGGCCCCCAAAGCCTTAAAGGCTGGGTCCCCAGCTTGGCACTACTGGGAGGTGGTGGAACCTTTAAGAGGTGGGGCCTAGTGGGAGGTCTTCAGGTTACTGGGGACATGCCCTCAGAGAGGATTATGGGATACCAGTCTCTTCCTTTTTCCCTTCCTGGCCATGTGCTCCTGCCATGATGAACTGCCACAGGCCCAAAGCAACAGAGCCACAGTCATGGACTGAAACCTCTGAAATCACAAGCCCAAATAAACCTTTTTTCTTTAGACACTGGATTACCTTAGATGTTCATTATAGTAATGCAAAGCTGACCAATACAATTGCCAGTCTTCAAAACCAGAAATCTTCAAAGCCATCGCCTTTGATTCACAAGAGAACCATTTGGGCTCCTGGGGCTGGGGGACTGCCTTTACCTCATTTCCTGTTGCAGCTTAGTACAGGGCCCCCTAGTGGCCCCTAGTACGGGGCCCTTAGTACGGGGCCCCCTAGTATAGGGGCCATGGTGGCAATTAAATACTTGTTGAATGAATAGTTGGTGGGGGCAATAGAGCCATAAACACATTGTATAGATGAAGAGACTTGGAGTCCTACACGGCTACAGCACCAGAATTATGGAGGTAGGGGACTTTAGAGATTGCCCAGTCTCCTTATTTTACATGTGGAGGACTGAGGGACATGTTTTATAATGTGTGTATAATAATTTATAAATAAATAGGCATTACTGGCATTTAACTCTCAAAATCTACTAAGAGATATGAGATTTAAAAAAAATTGGACTTGGCGTGGTGGTGCACACTTGTAATCCCAGTACTTGGGAGGCTGAGACAGGAGGATCGCAGGTTCGCGGCCAGCCTCAGCTACTTAGTGAGACCCTCTGCAACTTAGTGAGACCCTGTTTCAAAATAAAGAATAAAAAATAGGGCTGGGGGTATAGCTCGGAGGTAGAATTCCCCTGGGTTCAATCCCCAGTACCACAAAAATAAATAAATAAATAAATAAATAAATAAATAAATAAATAAAAAAGTAAAATAGGGCTGGGGGTGTAGCTCGGAGGTAGAATGACCCTGGGTTCCATCCCCAGTACTGCAGAAAATGAATTAATTAAAAACAAGTGGGAAGCCCACTGATCCGCCTCAGCTCCTCCTTTTGCACGTGGGGAGACAGAAACCACAGAGCACGCGTCAGCCCAGGTGAGCTCTGGCTCAGTGGTGTTTGCCCAGCGTCGAGGCTCCTGTTTGAACTTCCCTGCTGCGACCAGACACCTGCTCTCTCTTGCCACTCCCCCACGGTGAGATAGGGCATCCTGCCCCTCAGGGGCCGCCTGTGACATATGCTGCCCATCCTGAGGAGATGTTCATCTGCACCCAGCCTGCGCCAGCCCAACAGAACAGGTGAGCAGCTCTGGCTGCCCCGGGGATCAGATTTCACGGCTTCCAGAGATAAGGAGCTTTTGTTTGGCCAGCTTCCCTGCCCCAGCCTCCCTTCCACAGCCAGGTAGCAGGCGACTCTGAGGGGCGGTGCCTGAGCAGTGGCGCAGGGTGGGCTGGAGGCCATGTTTACCGGTGGAGGTGTCACACCGTCACCATACACTTCCCAGGGGTCAGCTCCTCGTAAACCAGGGCCCCCTCGCTGTGGCTTTAGTCTCAAGATCAGGAGGGGAAGGAAGCGGGAGGGGACCCTCACAGAACTCAAACGTAGCCTCCCCACTTTATGAATGAGAAGACTGAGGCACAGACCAAGCATGGGGCGTTCCAGACTGCGTCAGAGTGAACCCCAGGGTGTGCCGCTCGACACCCAGCCCCAGGACACCACACTGCGCGGACTTCCTGAGGAAAGAGGCAAAAAAACCGAGTTACTCACATTCTACAAATGGAAAATGGAGCTCAGAGACGTGGAATAAGTTTTCTAGGTCAGACCATGAAATAATGGTATATCATTATTGTTGTTATTCATTCAAAATTGCTATTGATCTCTCTCTTTTTTTATACTGGGAATTGAACCCAGGGGCATTCTGCCTCTGAGCTACACCCCCAGTCCTATTTTATTTTGAACAGGGTCTCTAGGTTGCTGAGTCTGTCCTTGAACCTGTGATCCTCCTGTCTTAGCCTTCCAAGTACTGGGATTACAGGTGTGTGTCGCCGTGCCCAGCTGTGACTTCCCTTTTTATACCCAGGGGCGGTGGGGGATTGGAGTGGAGCCTCAGGATTGAAAGGAGAACCCAGAGCTCAGGAGCCTTAGGAAGAAGCCCTGTCTCCATCCCAGCAGGAACCAGATTGAGGGGAAGTGAGCCCCAAGGGGCCGTGTGAAGGGTATGGGTCAGGAACCTTTTCTTCCATGGGTCCTGGTTATGTGTGGCTCCCAACAGAAGGGCCGCCTTGGCAACTTGGAGGGTTGGTATGGCCTTAAGAGCATTCTAGTCTCGCCTTCCCGAAGTCCCCATACGCAGAAGGAATGCAGCCCGGAGTGGCTAAGTCACTTGCTGCGCATCTCACAATTGATTTGTGCCCTTGACAATGGGTTAGTTACAGAGTGGGTTCTAGGAAGGAGAAAAAGAACTAATGGGGTTGATGACCATGGGCCGCACCTATCCACACCCCACACTGGCCGCTCCACCCTGGACCTGCGGCATTTATGTCCTATTTTAGCAAATCAACCCTCAAGCTGTCCCTGGTGGTGGTTTGAGTGCAGGAGCTAGAGCCTGTGGTCAAAGTGCTACCGGGTGTGTGGCGTTTTCCAGGGGAGCGGAGGCCGCGGATGGCTCTGCATGCCCACCCTGTCTGACCTTCCCACCTCTGGGAAGCGCTGATTCCCATCCACCAAGAGATGCTGGCGACATGCCTGGGGAGGGCTGCGTTCAGCGAGGAGACGCTGGCTCTACAGTTAGCGTACTTGGGTTTGAGTCTACACCAGCTGCTAGCTCTGTGACCTCAGGCGAGTCACTTCACTGCCCCGAGCCTGGCTGCCCTCCTCTGTAATGTGGGGACAAAGTCCCTAACTAGAATGGTGTTGATTCTCTGTGTGACTGGAGTGCGTGACATGTGTGTGGCCCTTCCGGCTCACATTCAAAAGTGAGTCAGTTTGGTGGTGGCAGAGGTGTAGGGAGACACTGGGTGATACCCTGATCGAGGCCCCGAAGCCTCAGAGGCCACGGTCTCTATTCTCTATTATGCAGATGGAGAAAGGGAGACCCAGGGAAGGAGAGACGTTGCCCAAAGTCACCCAGCAAACGGACACCCGGGCCCTGGCGCAGCACGCGCTTCCCGCCTCAGTGAGCCCACCGGGCTCCGTTGCACATTTCCTCATCTGTCAGGAGGCTACTGACGGCCGCTAACAATCGTTTCTGGGTGCTTACTATTCGCCCAGCACTGAGCAGGCATCCACTCTTTGAGGTGATTAGACACCATGACAATGTCCATTTTGTGAGTAGGAAGAGGATCAGAAAGGTATTTGTCTAAATTCACCTGGATGAATAACGTCAGAGCCAGGATCTGAGTCCCATGCTGGTAACTCTCACTAACTTCCCAGGAACACCTGCTCTGCCTGACATGAAAGGAGAGATTAGAAAAATTAGGAGCATGATATGGAAACAAGGAGGTTGTTTTGTTTTGTTTTTGTTTTTG
Organism: Glis glis; assembly: GCA_004027185.1. Classification (NCBI taxonomy): domain Eukaryota; kingdom Metazoa; phylum Chordata; class Mammalia; order Rodentia; family Gliridae; genus Glis; species Glis glis. The sequence continues at coordinate 10,183 of PVJS01015061.1, read as the reverse complement.
TTTTTGTTTTCTTTTTTTTTTTTTGCGGTACTGGGGATTGAACCCAGGGGCATTCTACCTCTGAGCTACACCCCCAGCCCTATGTCTTAGTCTTTATTTTGAAACAGGGTCTCACTAATTTGCAGAGGCCTCACTAAGTAGCTGAGGCTGGCCGCGAACCCGGATCTTCCTGTCTCAGCCTCCCAAGTACTGGGATTATAAGCGTGGGCCATCACATCTGGCTTGTTTTTTTTTTTTTTTTTTTGTACTAAGGCTTGAACTCAGGGGCATTTCACCTTCGAGCTACACCCCCAACCCTATTTTATTTTTTATTTAGTAACAGGGTCTCACTAAGTTGCTGAGAGTCTCGCTAAGTTGCTGAGGCTGGCCTCAACCCTGCCATCCTCCCTTCTCAGTCTCCCAAGTACTGGGATTACAGACATGTACCACCACGCCCAGATAACAAGGAAGTTCTTGACAAGCTGTTGATGCCTTGTCGCGTGTGGCTCCATTTTGTGCCACAGCGGTGCACGGCAGAGGACTTGGCTCAGGGTGTCTCTCCACTGACACTGCCTGTGGCTCTATTTTGGGACTTGCCAGTTTGATGTTATACTAATGGAGCAGGCTCCCCGGAAGCAAGTTTCCGTTGGAAAAAGCAAGACACAAGGAAAATAAATCTTGGATGAGAAATTTGTCACTGGTAATTGCAATGTCTACCCCAAGCTGACCCGCCTAGGCACTGCATTGTGCAATCTTGGTCATTTTCACAAACCATCACCTCGCCTGGCTGAGGACTTGTTCCATACTTCCACCTCATCCACCGCTCACATTCACTCATGAGCTACTCCATCGATCCACACTGGCCAGCCAGCCATCTAGCCCGCCAGCCACCTAGCCCGCCAGCCATTTGCCCATCTGCCCTTTATCTATGTATTGATCGAGGCCAATAGGTGACACAGGAAAAACTACTTTATTCATTAATTCATTATTTCATCAACAATTCATCCATTCACCAATGATTTGTTCATTCATCCCTTTTCATATTTGTTGCCCATTCATCCAACATTTATTGAGTATCCACTTTGTGCCTTTCTCTACCACTTCCTTACTAAGGTTTATTTATTTCATTTAACTGATGATAAGAACTAGTAGCTCAGGTAATTTCTTTTCCAAGGCTGTATAGACATAAAGCCTGGTTGAACTTCATCTCCCAATCCGAGTTCTTTCCAAAACATTTAACTGCCATCTGAGGTTTTTTTTGCTATGAAGATTTACATGATTTTACATATTTCATTCCTATCAGAAACAATTGCAACAATTGCATTAGCCTTTTATAACTCGCACAAAAGGGCTTCACATCTGCCTTTTAAGTGTTCATCCAGGCCTCCCCCCAGCATTGAGCTTCTACCACAGGCAAAACCTAAGAACTAACACAAAAATCTCTCTACTCTCAAGTTGCTTACATTCTAGTATGGGAGACAGATAATAAATAACTAACAATTGGAAATGAGGGCAGGAGTTAATATTGTCAAAAAGAGAATTAAGACTGGGTATAGTAGCACACACCTGTAATCCCAGTCAGTACTTGGGAGGTGGAGACAGGAGGATCACAGGTTTGAGGCCAGCCTCAGCAACATAGTGAGAGTCTCAGCAACTTAGCAAGACCCTGTTTGAAGCAAAAAATAAAAAGGACTGGGGGTGTAGTTCATTGGTAGAATGCCACTAGGCTCAATCCCTAGTGACACACACAAACACACACACACACACACACACACACACAGAATTAAGCCCAAAGCAGGTAAAATGACTTGCCCAAGGTCATGCAACTTAGTAGTAATACCATGCAATTTCATATCTCTGATTTATAAAGTAATCTATACGTCATTGTCCCCATTTTATAGAGTGCGGATGTGAGACTCAGATTGTGAGTAGCGTAGCCCAGGTTGTCATGTTGTAGGGTCAGATTTAGGATCACAGCCCGGGTGCGCTCGCTTTCTTTCCCAGGCGACCCTCCACACAGAGTCAAGATGTGGCGCGTGAAGTATTACTGGCGAGGCCCAGCTGGTGCGCTGCTGCCCAGGCCTGGGAGACCCCTTCAGTGCAAGCTCACCTCAGGCCTGGGCTCAGGGAGAAGATGAAGGTTCTGCCTGGAGGCGAGGCTGACCTTGTGGGGAGGGGAGGCCCAGGCCGATGGCTCCCTCCTGCCATGGGCAGTGACCCAGGAGGAGGATCAGCCAGCCTAGCTGGGACAGGCCTCCCCAGAGAGAGGGTTATCCAGCCATCCATGAAGAGGAATAATCCTCCGGACAAGAAGATGAGATGCTGGTGGTTAACCACATGTTCTCCGCCAGAGCTAAACTCAAATATGGCACCGGGGGGGGGGGGCATGGCTGGAGTCACTGGTGTTGAGGAAAGTGTGGGGGAGAGGTGTGGACCTGTTAAGTACCGGGATTTACCAACCAGGTCCACTTCCTCTTACACTCACTTTTTTGGGTGGTCGAAAAGAGTGTCTTATATTGCAGGTGAGAACACAGGCCCAGGAAGTTCATGCTATTTGCCCAAGGTCACCCAGCTTGGCAGAGTCGGCCACTGGCTACCAGTCCACACATGTTACCATGGAGATGCCCATCGTCCCCGCCCAACGGGCACCTTTCTGCTCTTATGTCTGTCTGTCTGTCTCTCTTTTTTTCCCCTTCCCCCAAGCCTCCAGGCAATCTGTTTCTACTCAGAGAAATCTTTCTTCTTTTGTGTATCTTCAAGACTCTCTCTTAAGTCCATAAATCCCCTTCCCCTAAGGGCTTTGACTTTTCCAAAAAGCAAAAGCTAAAGCGCTCTCATGTCCTTCCTGGTTTCAGCCTTGACACATGCCTCCCTGAGGCAGAGGGCAGAGCCTGGGACCTGCTTAAACGGTGAAGAAAGAAATGTGAACATACAGGGAGGAAAAAATTCCCATAGATCAGTATCTCAAAGCATCCCGCTGCACGTGCAGTATCTCCAGTTTACAGATGAGGAAGCTGAAGTGTATGTGTGTTATGTAACTCCCCAAGGTAACATGGCTAGGAACTGGATTCAGACCCGTGTATGTAAAATGCTAGTGGCCCGGCGTTCAGCCCGCATGTCCTACTGCATGCTGCCCGTGTGTGTGTGTGTGTGGGGGGGGTAATATGTGTCAAAATATCCTGAAAGGAAAACTAACTTGCTCAAGATCTTAAGCAAGCCAGCAGAATGGAAGCCTAGTGTGCTGATCTGAGCACGTTGATTATACCTACTTTTTTGTTGGTACTGAGGATGGAACCCGGGGCATTCTACCTTTGAGTTACACTCCCAGCCCTTTTTATTTTTTATATTTGAGATAGGGTCTCGCTAAATTGCTGAGGGTGTCGCAAGTTGCTGGGGCTGGCCTCAAATGTGCGATCTGCTTGACTTGGCTTCCCAACTACTGGGATTACAGGCCTGCACCACCGTGTCCGGCTGGTTGTACCAGTGTTTTCTGTATGCATCTGAGCCTAAGACTCATGTAGCTCAGTCTCTGAGGAGGTTTCACGCGACAGGACAATCCAGGACAAATGTTCAAAAAGATATTCCATAGTGTGGCAGACAAGCTGTGGAACTATGGAACTGAGTAGGTAAGGGCAGGATACAAAGTGGCTGCAGGAAGCACTATGTGAAGATGTCTTCTGGGGCTGTCTCTGAGATCAGTAGCAGAGTTCTTCTATCAATTAGTGATGTCTGTCATTGGTGCAGAAAAGGGAGGTAGTAGTATACACGCTATGTATAAATCTTTCCTGGAGAAAAGGATGCTATAGCTTTTGGAAGGACCAGATCAAGTACTATCTACTGAGCACCTACCATGCTGTTGGTGCCACGCTTTTTGCATTCACAATTTCACTTGATATTCATCCCAGGATCCCATTGCCCCACCCCCATACATTTTGCAGATGAGAAAACAGAGCCTCAGAAATGTGATGTCACTCGCCCAAGGCTAAAGAAGCTGGGTCAGTGGCTAACCAGCTCTGATAATTACTGTTAAATACATAAACCATTAGGTTGATGAATAGAAATGTCAATAGAGGAACAATCCTGGAACCTGTTAATTAGTGTGTGAATGTATATATTTGGCCAGAGGGCTTTGTCTTATTTATCTCTATACTCCCAGTGTCTAGCACAGCAATCAGGACACAACGATGCACAACATGTATTTATTCAGAACAGTAGTAGGCACTGTGCTAGGCACGTCTGTTCAGAGAGTAAAGGGATCTGGCTATATGTAATGGATTTGGGCCATACATTATGAAGAATCATCTCACTCAAGGTTTGGCTCAAACTAGGTACGCAATAAATAAATAAATAAATATATGGAGTATTGGGGATGGAACCCAGGGGCACTCTACTGCTGAGCTACACCCCCTAGCCCTATTTTATTTTTTATTTTGAAACAGGGTTTCACTAAGTTGTGGAGGGCCTTGCTAAGATGCTGACGCTGGCCTCAAACCTGTTATTATTATTTCTTATTATACAATAGCCACAATAATAATTGCAACAAGAGTCCATGTTAGACATTATACTAAGCATTTCATGTATACGAACTCATTGAAGCCTCACAGTACCCTACAAGATGGGTATTCTTATCTATCCTTTGCAGATGAAGAAACTGAAGCTCAGAGAGGTCAAACTTTCATCAAACCCAGTCCCATCTGACTCTAGGGCCCATGTTATTAACTGCTATGCTATCCTACCTCCTTGTCAATCAACTAACTTGTTAATTAGTGATTTGCATGTATATAGTGTTTTACATTTTCAAAATTCTCTGTGTGTATTTGTGCCTTTGTGTTGTACTCTATTACAAGCTAAGTGGAGCCTGTAGTCATCTTTGCACCCTTGGACATATCAAGAACAACACCAGGAGTGGGAAGGTGCTGCCGCTCTGCTCTGGACGATGCTTCCTGCAGCGTGGTGACACGTGACACTCTACTTTGTACACTGTACATGGAATCGGATGCTTTGTGTAGCACAGCCAAGTAACCCCTGTACTAGCTGATATTTCACTTCCCCCAGGTCTCAATTTTTATCAACTATAAAATGAGGGAAATAACTTTCTTCCAAGGCTGCTGTAAAAACTGGAGATGATAAATTGGAAAAGAGCTTAGCACACCTCACACATCAAAGAAGCACAATACACTATAGCTACCCAACCACACACCTCGTGTTGTTTTATAGGAGGAAGCAAATATTTCTCTTGCTGGGTCTCCTTAAGGATGGGAGTGAACATTTGCCAGGTGACTGGCCGGAGGTAACCCAGTCATCTGTAACTAAGGTATCAGTTTATTTTTAGCATCTCCTTCTTACCCCCTGCTAAGATTGCATGTCATTAGTCTCCATTTGGGCAAGGCCAGACCAGAACATTAGCCAGGATTGGGTTAACCCATTTATAAGTGCAAGAGGCATCTCTGGGAAAATAAAGCAAAAAAAAAAAAAAGAAAGAAAGAAAGAAAGAAAGAAAGAAAGAAAGAAAGAAAGAAAGAAAGAAAGAAAGAAACAGAGAAAATATATTTACCACTGGAACATAGATTTTGTTATTACAAGTCATCTAGCAATGCACAGCCCTATCCTTGGGCCATAATTATGCTCATTCTGAGTTTTCTCAAGAAACAGCTAGGGGTGGAGGCAATTTTCCAGAGTCTAACCTAAGTGGAAGCTTCATGCTCTCCACAGTCATGGGACCCTTTGCCAATGGGGGACACGGGAAAGAGTGCCACCACGAAGGGAGGACTTCCTTTCATGTCTGTCCTCTCTCTCTTAAGAATCCCTCAGAATGCTGAAATCAAGTCCCAGCACCCCTTTCCTGCCAAGGAACATTCCGTGACCATGTGAGGTGTTTCCTTGTTGCAAACACCATTTCGACTTAAAGGAAGGACTTTCCAACTTTTTATTTGCATATCCTAATTGTCAGTGCCTTTGGGCCACTATTAAGTAAAACAAGGTTTACTTGAACCCAAGCCCTGCGATACCACCATGAGGGTCAGTCTCATAACCAAGATAGCTGCCAAGTGACTAGTGGGCAGGTAACATATACCTCATGGATACGCCGGACAAAGGAATGACTCAGGTCCCAGGCAGAACTGAGCGGGACAAAATCAGATTTCATCACCACTCAGAAAGGCATGCAGTTTAAAACATATACATTGCTTATTTCCAGAATGTTTCATTGAATACATGTGTACCGCAGTTGACAGTGGATAACTGGAACCTCAGAAAGCAAACCCATGCATGGTGTGTGTATGTGTGTCGGGGGCTACTATATATTGGTATTCCCATTTTATAGAGAAAGCTCCTGACAGGGGAAGTAACTTGATCAAGGTCACATAGCTAGAAAATGTCAGGATCTGAGCAGAGCTATAATTCTAGAGCCTGTGGTCTGGACCATGATGCCACCCTGCCTGAAGGGGGTTAAATGCAATGATAGAATGCTTAGCTCAGTCTCCTGGCATACCATTAGTTCTCATTAAGTATAGCTGGGCATGGTGGTGCACACCTGTAATCCCAGTGCTTGGGAGGGTGAGACAGGAGGATCACAGGTTCGAGGCCAGGCTCAGCAACATAGTGAGACCCTGTTTCAAAATAAAAAGGACGAGCGATGTAGTTCAGAGGTAGAATGCCCCTGGGTTCAATCCTCACTGCAAAATTAATTAATTAACTAATTAATTAATTTAAAAATGTAGGCTACAAAAAGAAAATAAGCAAAAACAAAATTTCCACTGTCATAGGGTTTTGCTCTTTGGGAGCCCTCTCCTTCAGCTGTTTCTACCTTTGAAGTTGGCATCCCATGTATTCACGTGCATGGTCAGTGGACATGTTTACAGAGTGCTTCATGTGCTACCATGTGCTGGGCACTTGGGATGTAGAGGTGCTGGGTACACTCCAAGCTCTCCAGGAGCAGAGTTAGGGTGTGGGAGGGATTCGCTCTTCCCAAATTCTTGGAGAATCTGAGAAAGGGCACCAAGATTGCCAGAAACGTGGCTCTGACTGGCCAGTCAGGATGGGTTGGAAACCCAGTTGATTGAAAGGGTCTGTTTCCCATTCTTTGGGCAAACCAAATAAGGAGGTGGGTAGAGGGACTGTAATTATTTTTCTTTTTGGTACTGGAGACTGAACCCAGGGACATTCTACCTCTGAGCTACACCCCAAGCCCTATGTGTGTGTGTGTATGTATGTATATATATATATATATATATATATATATATATATATATATATTTTGGAAACAGGATCTCACTAGGTTGCTGAGAGTCTCACTATGTTGCTGAGGCTGTCTTCAAACCTACGAATCTCCTGTAGCAGCTTCCCAAGTACTGGGATTATAGGTATGTACCACCATGCCTGGCTGAGACTGTAATTATATTATTTATATCTCTCCAGCAAGTTTTTCCTTATAATGGCACAGCCTCAGCCTTCTCCATCCTATTTAGGGCCATGGTAGACACGATTATGGTCCTCAGCTTCCCTGGACACCATGATTGGTCGTAGGGCAGGGTATGACCCTAGGAGAACTAATCTCAGCCTTTCCCTGGGATCAAGTGCAGGGGAGGGTGACCCTGCTGGACGCTGGTGGTGAGAGGGGCCAAGGACAGGAGTTGTGATAGTAACACCCACAACAGCTTCAAAAGAAAGTGCTCAAGCCGGGCATGGTGGCACACACCTGTAATCCCAGTACTTGGGAGGCTGAGACATGAGGATCACAGGTTTGAGGCCAGCCACAGCAACTTTAGAGACCCTTTTTCAAAATTAAAAAATAAAATAGGACTTGGGGCGTAGCTCAGAGGTAGAATTCCCCTGCATTCAATCCCCAGTACCAAAAAATAAAATGAAATAAAATAAAGGAGGTGCTTGTAATGGACAGTAGAAAGATCAGAGAGACACTGGAAGATCTTTTCTTCCCAAATTCCTTAGGGCTTTGCTGCAGTGGGTGCAGTGTTACTACCAGTGCCAGTGTTTCTGCTGTACTGCCGATCACTGTATTTGAATGATGTCCCTTCATCTCCGCAGCCACCCCATAACGTGGATACAGTTTCACCATCTGTATTTACAGCAGAGAGGCCTGGAGAGCAGAGAGGTGACCGCGCTCACTCGAGGTCACATGGCCAGTAAGGATTCAAGCAGGGATTGAATCCCAGGTCCCGGCCTCTTCATCATGGGGCCACACCCATCTTGAGTGGCCGCCTCTGTGTCCCAGGGAGGACAGGCAGGCAGGACGATGGCTAGGCTGGGGTAAAATGGAGCCAAGGACCAGGGGCAAGTCGACCCGTCCACTCCAACTGTGTTCCTCTGCCTCCTCTCATCCCACAGTCAACGCCATCCAAACCCCATCAGGTCCGAGCCCTCACGGTACCCGCACACCTGGGTCCCAGCCCCCAGCCCCCAGGCTCTGTGGCATTCTTGGTTCTTGGTTCTCTCAAGGACATTCTGCAAAAAAATGAAGCCGGCAATTGGGTAGATCGCTACCAAAAATGAGGGCAATTTTATACACATTTCTAGTTCCTCTTTCCCCTGCCTGCTTCCCCCCAAGGACTTGAGGTTTTTGAGCAGGCGAGCTGGTAGAGCTTATAAAGGGAGATCCCCACATGAAAACAGACACCTGCCATACACGGATATGTAGATGTGGCTAAGACAGCCCAACGAAACAGCTCCAAAAGAAAGCGTTCTTACTGAGCAGCAGGAGGATCAGAGGGACACTGGAAGGTCCCCCCTGCAATCCCTTAGGGACTCACTGCAGTGGCTTGAGGGCAGTCATTTTCCTGTGTCCTCCGTGTTCATGTCTTGATAGGATCTTGCAACCTCTCTGCTACCTGGCCCCTTCCTCCTCAAAGTTCTCCTGAGAAAACCTTCATAAAGGGCTGAATTAGCTTTCTATTTTTCTCCTGATCATGATAGTACAAAATTGTCACCTGAAGAAGTGATCAGAACACGCAGGCAAAAAGTATAGGAAGTCAAGTGTGATAGACGTGTTTCAGGACGTTAGTTCATAAAAACTATGCTATCGTCTAGATTTGGGGTGTGGGTGGGTTCTCTTAGCTTTTAAATGTTTGTCATGTGTTATTTATCCTCTCATTCTAAATATTCCCTTTCGTGTCTGAATTTTTGTTTTTAAAATTGTATATTCCTTTTCTTAATAAAGAGGGCCTCCAAACTTGTGTAAGCATCAGGTTCCACACACCTGTTTATGTCCCCGGTTCTACGAGGCTGAGATCATGAGAGTGCGTGGTTTTTACGTTCATGGGCCCAAGGTTCGTCATCCGCTGAGCCCTTCGGGGACCCTCCCAACCCTTCTGCTGTCCGTCTCCTATGGAACATTGCTCATTAGGACATCTGACTCCTGGATCCAGAGCCCCTTTGTGGCCAACACGTTAGTGGACCGGGACTGCACGTGGCCGGGAAGCTCTGAGGCGACTTCCTGCAGGTTTCTTTTAGCAGAACAGAGTAGCTTCTGATGGGAGCTGCTCCCGAGAGCAGAGCGCTCTGGAGGAGGCCTGGTTTTCTTGGGATATCTACATCCGTTTGGATTTCTCGGTTTTCCATCCTGCAGCTCATAGATACAGTAAGAGAACCAGCCTCCTCTTAGCTAAAGGTAGGCCAGGAACAGAAATGGCCACGCCCCTACTTTACAGACAAGGAACCAGCAGTGGCAGCGGCCTGCCTGAGCACCTTCAACGAGGCAGCGCAGCTGGCAGTCGGGACCCCTTTCCCCAACTCAGAAAGGAGAACAGCGCAGACGCTCAGCTGCCCGCTGAGGAGAAGCGGATGATTTCCAGGGTCTCCCAGTTCTTCCAGGATCTGTTCCCTTCGTCCCCTCCCTGAGGCTTCCGCTCCATTATCATCTCACTGCATTTTGGGGGCCCCCAACTGGTTACCCAGAGAAGATGAAAACATGGGCTCACAGAGCCGCGGTCCCTGTGGCCTCAGATCCTGGTGTTTGCAGTTGCACAAAAGCCCAATTTGAAATAAACAAAATAAGCCGGGTGTGGTGGTGCACACTTGTAATCCCAGCACTTGGGAGGCTGAGACAGGAGGATCGCAGGTTCACAGCCAGCCTCAGATACTTAGTGAGGCCTTCCGCAACTTAGTGAGACCCTGTTTCAAAATAAAGAATAAAGCTGGGCGTGGTGGCGCACGCTTGTAATCCCAGTACTTTGGGAGGTGGAGACCGAAG
>PVJS01015060.1:5000-39430 GCA_004027185.1 Glis glis | reverse complement strand
GGACTTGCTTAATATGTGTCTTAATTTTCTTTTCTTTTTTTTTTTTGCAGTACTGGGGATTGAACGCAGGGGCGTTCTACCTCCACGCTACGCCCCTGGCCCTATTTTTTTTTTATACTTTATTTTGAAACCAGGTCTCACGAAGTTGCGGAGGGCCTCACTAAGGAGAGACAGAGACAGAGAGACAGCGAGACAGGGAGAGAGAGAGAGAACGAGAGAGCTGAGGCTGGCCGCGAACCCGGATCCTCCGGTCTCCGCCTCCCAAAGTACTAGGATTACAAGCGTGGGCCACCATGCCCGGCTTGTGTCTTAATTTTCAAACTCAGACTAGTTTGTTAAGACAGATGTAAGTTTAAAAATGGAAATATGTGAATATTGCAAGCAATTTTGCAACTGATAGCTGAGGCTGCACTCATCTGTTTAAATATATTTTCCTGTTATCATTCTCTGGGATTCTGGAACCTGGTTATCATTTCACACCGATAAAATTTGGATGGCCCTATTTGAGCAGTCTCAAATCTTTGACCTGCCTTGGCATGCTGTTGCAGGATAAACTTAGCTTTACTTTCCTTAAATGAACAGAAGCAGAGTTTTTTCAATCCCTGCTCATTACCCCTAGAATCATTTTGAGCCCATTCATCGCTACTGCTTTGCTATATATCACTCTAAATCATGGGTATAAAAAATAGTTTGGAGGGAAAAAAAATTTTAAACGGTAGCAAAATGTCAGTTTCAAGGGGTGTTAAAAGGAAATGTAATCAACTTTCAACACATTGAACACCACCTTGGCATTACACATCATAGATTTCCTTCTTACCTCCCAACTTCTGAGGCTTATTATTAAATACTTTCACAGCAGCAAGATCACAAAAACATTAGACTGCTTGCTTACAGGTATATCCGACTTAAAGGGACACGAGCGAGGCGGGTAAAGCTGAAATTAGACCTATGGGCTTTATTCTGAAGCCTGGGTGTGCGCAGCGCTGCTATCTGATACACTTTGCCTGCCAGCTTTGTTCTCGCCAGCCAGCAGGGGGGATTGACACTTAGAGGCATCTTTCTCTTTTAACCTGCCGGCTGCACCTGACAGCTAAGCGGGGCGAGGATGGCCTGGCAGACAGCGCGGACCCTAGGTTGGTTGTTCCTGCGTGGCTGTTTAGAAATCGGTATTTTAGACTTGATTTGTGCAAAATCGGGAGCATTGTTGAAATGATACATAGGACTGACTGCATCATTTGCGGGGCCTAGTACAAAATGAAAATCCAAAAGTCCTGCTCCCAAAATGAAGAATTTCAAGGTGAGTTCAGGGGAGCATAAGCCACGTGAGGGACGTTCTGCATACCTAGCACTTGGTGACCGCAGGTACGGCCAGGAAACTGGCCCTGATGATGCTATTGCTGTTTGACAAATATGCACTTATATTTGCAGTAGAAAACAAAACATATCAGTATAAATATATATAAATATAAATATATATATATATATATATATATACATATAGGTAGATAGGTAGATTGATATATACATAGATGCATAGATATCAAAAGCTTAACAAATGAGCACATGTAAAACATAAGGAGGCGGGCATGGTGGTGCACGCTTGTAATCCCAGTACTTGGGAGACTGAGACAGGAGGATCCTGGTTCACGGCCAGTCTCAGCTACTTAGTGAGGCCCTCCGCAACTTAGTGAGACCCTGTTTCAAAATAAAAGAATAAAAAAATAGGGCTGGGGGTGTAGCTCAGAGATAGAATGTCCCTGGGTTCAATCCCCAGTACCGCAAAAAAAAAAAAAACCATAACAAAATCATTTATTTTTACTCAACTTTTCCCTTAAGTACAAACCAGGCCAAAGGCAACCTAGAAAAATACAAACTTTTAAAAAGTTTTAACATACCAGCCCATAAGTAGGACAGCTTCAGATTGGATTAACATGTATACGTTACTCTATCAAAATTGTATTTTTTTAAAATTTTTGAACACTGGAATGTTAATTCCTTTGAAATTCATGGTATGGAATTTTAGAAAAAGTCATAAAAGTGTTTGTATAAAATTTGGCTGTGAATGTTTAAAAAAGAAAACAACTCTTTTTTTTCCTCCTTTCTGGGATATTTTAAATACTTTCACAGCCAAAGAAATTTAAGAACGGGGTTATATCTTAAGAAGACAGCAAATGGTATATTTCATTTATTTTGTGTCCAAAGGCCAGAGCACTGATTTGGAGCATAGTTGTGAACTATTCCAGTCTTTCAATGTTTTATAAATTACTCATTTGCCATTTAGTATTCACTATTTTTTACATAAAACACTGCGATGCTTCCGTAATCTACATTTCTTATAAAAAATGTCATGAATTCAATAATGCAAATAATATTTCTAAAGAACTTTTTACATTCTCACAATGCACTAAAGTTTTAAAGGTCACTGGGGAAAACTGACCCAGGCAAGACATTTACATTCCTGATCGGTTTCTAATTATATTGTTTATCAAATCCATTTTCATTGAAATATTCGTACTATTCTGTGTCTTTTAAAAAGTTGTGGGTTAAAATGTGGAAATTACAATAGATGGGAGTAAAGGTCGCTTTGGGCTGTATGATTAGAAAGCGTGTGCCTCTTCATTCAATAAAACAACTTTTGCACCCCAGCTATACGTAAATATGAAGATAAATGGCATAGAAACTGGTAAACTAGAAGTACATTTGTGTGTGTGTATGTGTGTGTGTGTGTGTGTGTGTGTGTGTGTGTGTGTGTGTTTGTGTGCGCAAAAGCAGAAACCAGATAAACTCAGAAAAAAAGTAGAAAAAATATATTGAGTTTAAAGTGAAAAGTATAAAGATAGCAATGGGATTCTGTGGGGAGAGAGGCGAGCGGTATTTTTTTTGTTGTTGTTGTTACTAGGGATTGAACCCAGGGGCATTCTACCTCTGACCTACACCTCTAGCCCTTTTTATTTTTTGTTTTGAAACAGAGTCTCACTAAGTTTCTGAGGGTTTCACTAAGTTGCTGAGGCTGGCCTTGAACCTGCATTCCTCCTGTTTCAGCCTCCCAAGTAATGAGATTACAGGTATGAACCACAGTCTGGCAGAAAATATGGGATATGCATCCAGAGAAAAAGCAAGAATGTATAAAGAAACGCATGTGTGAACAAGGACCTGTTACCACCTGGGACTAAAAAATTTCCACATCTGGAGGCCTGTGAGGGTGTGACAGAAGTTGAGTCAAGAAAGGGCCAAACATGGAGGGATTTTTGTCCCCTGCTAAGCAATCTGAACTTTATTTTGAAGGTCCCATGGGAACACTCATGGATCTATTTATTTCCTCATGATTATAAAATCTAGAGGTGTTCATTTTGAAAATATGGAGCTAAAGCCAAACAAATCCAACTTCTACATTTTAAGCAGGAGATTGGTCTGACCATATTTGCATTTTAGAAAATGTACACTCATCTATAAAAGTATGGAGGATAAATTAGAGTAAGACTGGAGCTAGGGAAACTAATTCCTGAAGTTCTTAGGTTACACTCCAAGCTGCTATCAGAAGACTTTAAAATGCAGTGTTTTAAGCCAAGTGTCATGGCACAGGCCTCTAATCCCAGTCCTTGGGAGACTGAGATAGAATCACAGGTTGGAGACCAGCCTCAGCAACTTAGCGAGACTCATAGCAACCTAGCAAAACCCTGTCTCAAAATAAAAAAAAAAAAATTAAAAAAAGGTCTAGGAGTGTAGAGGGGTGTAGTTCAGAGGTAGAATAATGCCCCTATGTTAAATCTCCAGTCACACACAAACACACACACACACACACACACACACACACACACAAATATAATGTTCTAAATGAGCTAGAAGAAAAACTAGAACAAAAACTAGAAGAAAAAGCTAGAACAAAACTCAACAAAAAATGAGTTTGTTGTTGTTGTTGTTGTTGTTTTGTTTTCTTTTGTATTTTTAGTTAACAATCTGAAAGCAAGGTGGTTGTACAGGGCAGGAGAAAGCAATGTTCTGCAAAGTCATTCAAGATTTGTAATCCCAGTCCTTGGGAGGCTGAGACAGGAGGAGCGCAGGTTCTTGGCCAGCCTCAGCTACTTAGTGAGGCCCTCTGCAACTTAGTGAGACCCTGTTTCAAAATAAAGAATAAAAAATCGGGCTGGGGATAGAGCTCAGAGGTAGAATGCCCCTGGGTTCCATCCCCACTACCGCAATAAAAAAGACCCCTTGTAGCCATGAGTACATGTTTTTTTTAGTATTTCCTAGCAGGAGGGGGCAAACAAAAAAGTCTAGAGAAAGTAGATTTCTCCCTTAAGAGAGGACCCTGAATTTATACAAATCAGATCTGCTCATAGACTATTGAGTTGATCTTGGGCTCATGGCTAGCTACACCTTGCAAAAGGAGCCTAGAGAATACTGTGCCTCGCTGGTAAGCCATGAAACCAGGAGGGAAGAATGAACAGGCACTGGGGAGGAAATTTAGATGTCTACATAAAGAAGAGTAATTTGGTAAACCCTGAGAGAAATGACAAGTGGCTGAACTCAGCAGCCCCAAGAATGTAGAAACAGAAACAGCAGAAGGAAGAGAGGGTGTTTCTGGATTGTGTGGGACCATTCAGAGAAGTGGAGAGCAAGGACTAATCAGAGTGTTTGGGGGCAGAGAGTACAATTATGGAAGACTAAGTTGAAATGAAGCATCAAACAAAGATGTCACGGGAATGAATACAGAGATCAATGGCCCCAAAGAGAAGCCAGGGGTAGACATACACGTAGGAGATTGTTCAGAATGTGGGTAGTAACTGAAGCCAGGGATCTTGATGAGGTGTGCTACTGAGCGGGAAGAGCAGAAACTAAGACCAGAGAAGCCCCAGTAAAAAAAAGGTGCAAGAGGGTCCTTCATAGGAGATTGAGAAGCAATGGCCAGGGAGGGAGGGAGGTCAGTGCATCTACTGGGCCAGGAGCCCTTCTCCGAGAGGTCAGTATGGTACAAATGCATATGGAGCCACCAAAGTCAAGTAGAAGAATCAGTGTAACAGTATTGAGCACAGGCTCGGGGATCAGACAGCTCTGGTTTTGAATCCGTGTTCTACCCATTTCAGCAATATGTCATCTGGGCTGTAATCTTGTTTCATTCATAAAGGTTAACAAAAATGTATTGAATTCTTACCAAGTGCTGAGAACTGTGCAAAGCTCTAGGAAGATGGTAATTGAAAAAAGAAAGAAAGAAAGAAAGAGATGGTCGACACCCCTGTAGAATTTAGACATTAATAATGAAAGAAAGTCTGAAAAACATAAAATTATATACATAAGTATGGATGTATGATACAGGCTTAATAGAAAGGGTATAAGATGGCATGAGAAATTATAAATATTGCCTGCAAAATCTAAAGAAGCTGAGAGAGGTGAAGTTCTGAGGATGTTTTGCTGAAATTGTATCATTGAGAGTAGAGAAAGTACAGAGATTATAGGTAACTGGTATATAAATTAATTCCCATGCTAGGGCCTTTGTGCATGTTGTTTCTGTTTTACAGGAAGAGTAGTAAAAAATAGTTAATAGTTACTGAGCCACAAGGATGTGACAAGCTTTACACGTATTACCTCAATGAATGTGATCCTTATTTTACAATTGAAGAAACTAAGAGACCTTAGGTAACTTGCCCAATGTCATTGGACTTGTAGTGTCAGAGCCAGGATTTTAATCCAAAATCCTGAGTTCAAAGTCCTGTGCATTATAACATTTTGAGTTATACTTTCCACCATATCAGATTGTTTGTAAAACAGGTGCACTATTCATTATTATTTCTCAATGATACCATTGGGAAGATGGAGACTTGTTTAATATTTATTTCTTTCCATACTATTTGGTAGCTCCTAGATCAATGCCTAATGCTGGGCCCGAAGTTGGAAATGAATCACAATGAATGAGATATAAATCATTGTCTTCAAGGAATGCTCATATAGTACATAGAAGAAATTGACAGAGACGCACCTAAGAACCTGTTTTTGAAAGTAGTTCTGAGACCTTTAGACAAGGTGGTTTTATTTTTCCTGATAGGGAAGCAAATAGAAAACCAATAAGAGAAAGACAAATAACCAATGGAAGAAAATAGAATGTAACCTAGCAAATCAATAAGCGGAACAAAGGTGGTGATAATAAACCCTCCTCACTCAACAAATACGGCTTTTGAGAAGCTGCCACATATACTTTGAAGACAAGGTTATTAGAATGGTGTTCTGATCTCCATGAGCCCACCGTCGGCCGTTAAGTTTGAAATAGAAATCATATAAAGGCAGCAAGTTTAAATTCGTGGGAGCTCAATTTCAATAATCAGAGCCAAATTATTGGTTTGCATTATATGATTTAAAGTTTTTCTTTATTAAAAGGATATATATATATATATATATTCAGTTTTCAGATAGTCTGCAAAAAAATCCATTCCTTTGATAGTTTGCACAGTTGTAGATAAAATAAGTGAGCACGATCCTAATATCTTTCATAGTTAAAACAAAGTGACATTGTTTACAGATTGTTCTTATTATCTCATACTCCTCTTGGAATACAAACCCATCCCTCTTGACTACATTCTAGAAAATCCAATGACAAACGCAGTAAGGTAACAGACAGTGATACCAGATACATAATATGAATGTATAGATTACACATATGCATATAAATTGTTATTTCGTGACAATCTTCATTTTCAAAGTCAATCCTTGTTAAAGTCTACTGGACCCAATTCTGTTTAAGTATTCCTCGGACATTCACTTAACTCCTCAGAACAATCTACATAATTCTAGGGAATTAAAAATTAACATAGGATGTGTCATCAGTCCTTATAGATCATTCATTCTCCCTAGAAATAAAAATAAAACCAATATGGAACAAATCGAGAGTAGCATAAGCTTAAACAAGGTTAACTATCAAGCATGAAGTAGAATCAATAATGACTAGGTCTGGATCAATGAAGGATGGAGCATAGTTGGGGAGACTTTTGGAAAAGTTACAGGTGAGTAGATTTTTTTTAGTTAAGAAATAAGAAGATGGAAATTCCAAGAAAACATTGAGAGGCAGAAATGGAATTTGTGTGAATGGCGGGCAATACTGATATGAGTGGAAATTCTGGGTTGGGGATATTGGGGGAATCCTCTTTGGTAGGTGAGGTGGTGGCATTATGGACATATTTTAATAACACATTGGCGACTCGGAACTTGGGCTGATCAGCTGGGCCCTGTTTTAAGACAACTATTTAGGAGTCGTTTGAAGTTTGTGTTGACATAGAGCAACAGTGAGGATAACCAGAATTAAAATGATGATGGGACAATGAAATTATTCCAAATATTTGACTCTTGAGCAGATTTGTAAAAAGGGTGATGCTTAGTGTCCCATCCTATAAATGCCCTGGACGGCTAAGGTTTGAATATTAATATCTGTTTTGTCTTATAATTTTTGAATTTTTTTAAAACCAATAATGGAGAGGGATCACATGAAAAACTTGATCAAAGTTTCCTTTTTTATTCCCATTTTCTCTTTACAGACTCCTCTTAGTTAATAGCCAATATTCGATTAATCATGTAATATAGATTAATCCTAGATTTGAAGTGAATTAAAACTCCCTGAAGATGATACGATTTTTGTTTTCCTAAGAAGGAGGAAAAACAAGGAAACTCCTAAATATTTGTTGAAATCATGGTACTTGTGTGTTGGTAGGAAGACCTTAGAAATCCCAAGTCTCAATTTCCACAAGGTGTTTTGATTCCCCTGCATTGCCTTGCCAAACGACCATGGACTTGGGCTTAAACACTTTCAAGGCGAATTTATTATACATAGAAGGTATTTTTCTTAATAATGAAAACTAACCCCACCCTCACACCTCTAATATAGCCTTTCTGCAATTTCTCCTCTCTCTCTCTCTCTCTCTCTCTCTCTCTCTCTCTATATATATATATATATATATATATATATTTCCCTGTGGTGCTGGGGATTGAACCCAGGGGCATTCTCCTTCTGAGCTACATCCCCAGACCTATTTTATTTTTTCTTAATTTTGAAACAGAGTCTCGCTAAGTTGTTGAATATGACCTTGAACCTGCAATCCTTCAGTCTCAGCCTCCCAAGTACTGGGATTACGCCTGGTTTGCAATTTCTCTTATTCCCAGTTTAGGGTATTGAACAATATAGGAGCTTTAGAAGAACAATGAATACTGTAGGGTTAAGGCTAATTCCTCCATACCAGGACAGTCCGTCAGGCTATATTTTTCCCCCTGTAGATGAAACACTCCCAGGTTTTTGTGTTACTGGTTTTTTTTTTTTGTTATGTTGTTGTTTTTTGTTTTATTATTCCTTATAAGAACACACATAAAACTTTTACAATCTATATGGCCTTATTATCTTATTGTTGTAAATAATAAGAATTTAATAGATATGTGCTGATAACTTATCTCCTGTACAAAATTCCCTTTAACCACGCCTCAGCAAGCTCTTGCAATTTCATCTCTAAGTAGCCTGACGGCCTTTCCCTTACTCCTCCCCTCATGCCTCTCAAGCTGCAATAGCACGGAGCTTACCATTCTCCTGCTATCTCTACTTTCACATTTGTGTCCTCCTTGGAATACAGTTCCATCTGTCCTCGCTCTTGACTGTATCCTAGTCAATCTGTCTTTAAAGGATGACTCAAATTAGCTCCCATCCTAAAAATCTTTTTCTTATCTCTTTCCCTAAAAGATATCTCACTCTTCTAGTGTATATGTCTCAGCGGTACTTCATGCTATGGTTATTTATACACGTACCATGCTTCCTTGAAAAGAAGCAGAGAGCAGCTCATTCACACATAAATGAATGAATTAATTAATTAGTGAATGAATGCAGAGGATTTCTTCCATTTATCTTAGTCACACTCTCCTGGAAACAATCAAGTTTGTTAATTTTCCTCTTTAAAATGTTGTATCAAGAACCCTAAGACAAAATTCTAAATAAAAGAGGATTCAACATTTCATATATTTTAAATCTTCTAACTTAACCTAGTAGGTATATATAAACATTCATACATGTATGTGCACACACACATATACAAACACTCTCACATTCAGAGAGAGGGAAAGAGACAAAGACAGACAGAGATCCTACACCTATCATTCATGTTGATTTTTCAATTAATTAAGGCTGCTTAAATTTTTCATTTGTTTTGCTCTTAACCCTGATTTCCCATATTCTATACCTGGCTGAGAAAATGCCCTGAAAATTGTAACTAAATAAATGTTTGGCAAACTAAATTGTACTGCTGAGTATGTTGACCTAAGAGCCGGAATTGGAATTTCTGGCAATTTTATACTCAATTTGAGTCTTCATTCCTACCTTTTAAGATCTTTTGGGGGGGGAGACCCTGGAACTTTCATCTGTGCCTTGGCCCTTCCGCCCAATTTCGAGATATCTAAAAGTTTGATTAGCATGTCATCATATGTCCGCATACAAGTCATTAGTAAGAATGCTGTGATATCCTGTTCGAGATATCCCTCTGGGTGATAATGTATTCATAATCAGCACTCTTGAAATGCAATCATTCTACAGTCAAACTATTTGATTACCCTATTCATGTATTCTCTTCTTGTTCATGATTTGGTGGCTGCTGGGAAGTTCAGCTTAGTGAAGGCTTGTATTTCTTAACTCCTTGTCATATGTGTGGAGAGTAGAGAGGGCAGTGGACCAGTTCCTACCAATGGGATGGGTTTGGATGTGGTGCACAGGATTTCCAGGCTATGGGACTAGCGAAGCAAACATTCTTTCCCCTTCTGCTGGCTTAATGCAAACTAGTCCAATGGGCACCAATGTCATTTGTTGAATTTAGAGCAGTTCTGAGCCTGTTTTTGTTTTCTGAACTATCGATTAAGAAGCGAATAGAAGCTGGGTGTGGTGGTGTACTTCTGTAATCCTAGTACTTAGGAGGCTGAAACAGGAGGATCACAGGTTTGAGGCCAGCCTCAGCAACTTAGCATGACCCCATTTTAAAAAATAAAAATAGCCAGGCATGGTGGCACACACTTGTAATCCCAGTACTTGGGAGGCTGAGACCAAAGGATCCGGGTTCACGGCCAGCCTCAGCTATTTAGTGAGGCCTTCCGCAACTTAGTGAGACCCTGTTTCAAAATAAAAAATACAAAATAGGGCTGTGGGTGGAGCTCAGAGGTAGAATGCCCCTGGGTTCAATCCCCAGTACTACAATAAATACATAAATAAATAAATGAATAAATAAAATAAAATAATAAAAAGGGCTGAGGTTATAGCTCAGAGGTAGAATGCTCCTGGGTTCAATCCCCAGTACTGCAAAAAATAAATAAAATAAAATAAAATAAAATAAAAATAATAAAAAGGGCTGAGGGTGTAGCTCAGAGGTAGAATGCCCCTGGATTCAATCCCCATTACCCGCACACACACACACACACACACACACACACACACACACACACAAATAAAAGAAGAAGAAAAAGAGAAAAAGAAAGAGCTGAGTTCTCATAAAGAATAACTTTCAAATTCTGCACAAGTAAGAAACAAGCTTCAATCATGGCTCTCACGCTTGGGCCACCGTATGCCATTTTTACCAGAAGCCACCGTTCTGTTAATATCACCGTTCATGAAATGGCCTGTCCCATGTCCTCACGGCAGCGTCTACCTTCCTCCACGCAGGCTAAACATTCCAGACACGTTTCCAATGTGGCTTTGGAGCTAAGACAAGAACATGTGACCCATTCCTAGACAACCGGACCCCAGGCAGAATCTGCTTCTAGCTTCTGTAATTACTACAACTTTCTTTCTCTGCCCTCGTTTTCCATTTGTGCATTTAGTTTCAAATCTCAAGGAACAAAACAAACTTTACTTTGATCCTAAGAAATAGGAAGGCGTGCTAGAGTCTCATCAAACACATTGTGTGGCCTTGCCAAAGCGTTATTTTTCTCCTGTCAAAGAATTTAATGTGAATATAGGACACTTTTAATTTCAATCAAAATTGACTTGTTAAGACTTCATGAGGATCTAGGCCTTTAATGAGTACATGGATTAAAAGAATAATATCAAGCAAACATTTTTTTTGTGTGTATATGGTACTGGGGATTGAACCCAGGGGCATTCTATCTCTGAGCTACACCCCTAGTCCTTTTTATTTTGAAACAGGGTCTCACTAAGTTGCTGAGGGGATCACTAAGTTGCTAAGGCTGGCCTCGAACCTGAGATCCTTCTGTCTCAGCCTCTCAAGTACTGTGATTACAGGCATGTACTACCACACCGGGCTGAAACTTTTAACCTCAGTAACACAAGTGAATTCTGAGACCAAGAGGCAAATTCTTTTTGTTCTCTATGCAAAATTTAGTGTTGCTCAGCATGCACAAGGCCCTGGGTTCAATCCCCAGTATCATACACACACACACACACACACACACACACACACACACACACAGACACAAATTCTCTCATTTATTGCCTGGTTTTAAAATTATTATTTTCAAAGGAAATACAAAACCAGGTGGAGGTTACAATCTGTAATATTGGCATCATCATGATTCCACACTAAGAAGACAGCCAGAATCTAAAATTCTGATCCCACCGGATTAATTGTTAAAGTACTCAGTTACATATGAGAAATCTAATTGACCTCCTAGAACTATAGAACTAGCAGGTGACATTTCTCTAATATCGTCATTTGATTTCTACGGATATTTTCGTTAAACCTAGTTAGGAAGGTTTTCAGTTGGAAGGTTCTGTTTTTGTCTTTGTTTTATGGACCCCGGGCTGGAGCCCAGGTGCATTCTGCCTCTTAGCGATACCCCCAGACCTTTTTAATTTTTGTTTTTGAAACAGGATCTTGCTAGGTTGCTGAGAGTCTCAGTAGGTTGCTGAGGCTAGTATCAAACCTATGATCCTCTTATCTCAGCCTCCCAAAGTACTGGGATTACAGGCATGTGCCACCATGCTCAGGTTTTGTATAGTCATTTTGGAGATTTTCAGGAATTCTCATGTATGCAGTCTGGAAATAAATTTTTTAATCCTACTAATTTGAAACCCGACCAATTCTATTTAGCATATACATATTGGTATATATGTATATGCCATATAATCTTAGAGGGTTTAGAACACAAATATACCAATTTCACTCACAGTGTTCTGCTTGAAATCTGTTCAAATTCTCTTTCTGCCACTTAATGTTTGAATGATCTTTTATAAGCATTTTTTCATTTATTCGTGTCTCAGTTTACCTAACTGCAAAATGAGAATCTGGATGCCCATTTTCTGGATAGGTAATGGATGTAATGAGATGTTATAATTAAAGCATGGGCATTCAAGAAAAAGTAATGACTATTTTTTAAGACATTTCCTAGTTTTCTTTATCTGTACTGTAGATCATATTCCCAAAGAAGTTGCTACTTCACAGTGTATTTATAACTAATTTTTGGCTCATTTTAAGTCTATACTGGCATGAAATACTAATTTTGTAACAACTGAATGAAGTTGAGCTAGTCAAAAATAAAATTAAAATCATTGTTTCTTATTTTCCTAATTCCCAGGAAAAGTAGAACTTTCCTAAATTTTGGATATTTTTCTTGTGATTTTTTTCCCCTATAGGTTTAGCTTTGGTAGTGTTTGCCAGTGAGAGTTGGTGATATAATGAACAACTGGAGAAATAATATGAGTAGAGAAACTGAGAAATCTCTTTTTGAAATAGTTTTACTCATTTCTCCATGCAGAAATTTGCATAAATGTGTTGTTTTCTTCTAGCTGCATTGTTCCTAGTGTATCTGATAAAATTATATGCAGCTATCTATTCATTGTCCTCTATAAAGCATACTGTGGCTTTTCTGATGATTTACTTATCTTTGAAAATATTCCATAATTCAGATTTTTTGCAAATTTAAAAATATCTCCCCAATTGGCTCTCTCCAACTGGCACATGTAACAAGGCTTTCTGTTGTTGTTTAAGAAAAAAGTTCTAACAAGAGAAATTAGCCTGACATGACATAGCTAACTCAGTTTTATTTTTCTTACTGGTCCCTCTTTTAAGAAGATCATACCAGACTAGAAAAAAAAACAGAAATAAAAACAATTGATACAATTAAATTTTACCAGGTAGAAAAATAATTTATCAATTGATTTTAGAATATATTTTGGTATACCATTATAATGAAATATTTAGTCATGCACATACATCCTTCATCAATAAAGAGAAATTTACAGTACAGGAGGATCTTATCCCTTTATTCAGTGACCCAATAAGGACAAAGAATTGACCAAAATAATTTTCAAAAGGGCCTTTGTAAAACAGATAACGAGACCCAATCTTCCAAAGATTATGTTACCACCCTGCCTTATACAATTGGTCCCTCTGTGAGGCAGTAGGCATTTAATGGAGCGTACCTTGTAAGATGTAGAAGTCATCCTTTTATCCCGTGGATATAGCCAAAGACATGAGAGCCGTGAATTCTGCAACCACATGAGACCAGGTCACCACAGAATGAAAAATTCTATCTTAAAAAAAAATTTCTCCAAAAAGGTCTTTTAAACTACTTTTTGGTGACCTATAAAGAATCATTTGATAAATGACATGTGTGTATGTGTGTGTGTGTGTGGTTGTGTGTGTGTGTGTGTGTGTGTGTGTGTGTAGTCGGGTAATTCCTACTAATTTAAAATAAAATCATTTTTCTATGAATAAAAGTATGTTCTATTTATTAGGAGGTTGTATCTAGTATAAGTCCTGATTTATAATGCAATTTGAAGCTCTTCTATGTTGTTTGTGTTCTAAACCCTCTAAGATTACAAAAGCATTCCTTTATAAAGGACTTCCACTGAGGTTTTCATTTTCTTAATTTTTTACACAAAAAATATAAACTAAACTTTTAAGTTAAATTACAAATAATAGGTTACAAAATGGTGAGTTCTTTGAAAAAGGATTTTAAAGATAATTATTTTCTATGGAATATAGATAAAACTATCTTTACGATTTGGGAATTCATGTTTGTTAGAATATTAAAAATTAGAGAGTAGGGCTGGGCGTATAGCTCAGTAGTACAGCACTTGCTTAGTATGTGCAAGGCCCTGGGTTTGAACCCCAGAATATCTCTAGGTAGATAGATAGATGATAGATGATAGGTAGATAAATAGATAGATGATAGATAGATATAGATGATAGATGATAGATAGATACTATATGTAAAGGAATATGCATATATAAAGGAATCAGTGTTAAGCAAAATGCAATGAAATGAACATAAAAGATGAGAAGATTCTATCTTCTGGGAAAGTTTTCACAGAGGATAGAGAGCAGGAACAGTCGTTCACTTTATGCACAGTCCTGAGAGTGACGGCTGCTCTCATCTTCAAGACTGGTGGAGAAAGAGAAGACTCACATTGAGGAAAAGACAGTGGCAGGAGGAGGCTGGGAATCATCGCTGATAATCTTCAGTTAAGAATGCCAGAAAGATTTCACCAAAGTTTGTGTTTCAATGCTTTGCTTTTAAAAAGTGGTTAAATTCATCAACTACCTAGATTTTTTTTTTTAAAGTCTTTGCTGGAACAGCCCCACCTCCATTTAATAAAGAGTAAAATTTAGAAAACCCTTTTCTGGGCTCCGAACACCTCTGCAAAGTGTTTCTTTTGGAAAACCTAGCCCTGTGCTCTGGGCAGGAAGCCCGGATGGCTCCCTCCTTGGGCTCCCAGAAGGACCTGGATTTCCAAGACCCCCAGGTCCCCTCTGCCTGAGTCATTCTGCTTAGCACATCACAGGACAGACTCTTCTATTTTCTGCACAAGTTCCCTGAGTTGAAGCCAAAACCAAACCAGCTTTCTAAGAAAATCTCTCTTTATAAATTTCCAAACCAAAATAACAATGAAAGAAGATAATGATATTGGATTTTCCAGGATTTAAGATTTGGGAGAATAAAATGCCTGTGCTTTCAGAGCTCTAGATCATGCACTAAGAGGAGAGGAAGCGTCAAGGTCAGTTGCTCCCATTGTCCCATCTCATCAGGGCTGCTCAGTAGAACCCTCCAGTGGCCAGCTTTGCTTGTGTGTGGAGGGAGATCACCAACTTTGGAGTCACAATCTCAGACTCACACAATCAAGTCAGGATCGAAGGAGACAATAGATGAAAAGTATCTTGCATAGCACCTATTAGCACCAGGACAGCATCACAGACAAAAGCCCTATTTCAAGTATTGTTTTTGCTGCTTACCAGATTTGTGATATCGAACAAATCGCTAATCCTTTGTGAGGCTCAGTTTCCACTCTGTAAAGTGGGCACAATATTGACCTTAAAGGTTGTTGGGGGAAATGAATTTGACTGTTTGTGGGGAAGTGCTCAATCAGTTGAAACCACTCTATTTTTTTATTGGAGTAAGGCAAAGGCTAAGGTAGAATTCTCACTACGATGAAGGAATTTGTGGTATAAATAATGGTAGATCCTTTAAGAGAGTCAGTTTATTACTTAAACCTCTCAGAAAAGGAAAGAAAAAGACGGAAAATGAAGAGGAAAAAAGCAGCATTAATATACAGTATATAAAATACATTCCTTAATCAGACATCCATATTTATTAGATTTCTAAAAACAGTATCCACCACCTTAAAAGGTTTTTGAAAGCTGTGCTATTTTTAATAAAGTCTCATGTGAAGCACCAAATAAGCTCTTAAAAAGCCTGGAAGTGCAATTCCATTTAATTTCTATCATTAGGAATTGCCCAAGTTTGATGGCTTGAGGCAGTTCAGGTCCAGAGAAGGAGCCTACTGCGTTCCTTGCTAGTGAAGAGTTGGTGCTAACCTTCCTGGGGAGCTGTTCCCAGAGTGTGTTGGGAAAGATCAGAAAGCAAATATGGAAATCACTAGCATCTTTTGATTCTGCAGTGCAGCTTGTCGTGCGTGTACCTGGTTGACATGTGAACGAAGAACTCAAAGCATCAAGTCTCCTTGAGCACGGTTTCATAAAACATCCTATTTTTCTCTCCAGTTCTAACACAGATAGCTAAGCTGTTACTAGATATTTTTCTCTCTGTTATGATTTTAGGAGAAGAAATAGGTCAATTTTTGAAAGCACACCCGTTTTTTTTTTTTAACATATAGCCTGTTTTAGATATATTTTAAATAAACATGTGACTGCTATTATTCACGGAACATTTGCTCTTACACACGAGAAACTCCTCACCTCATCTTTTCTAACGGCCATGTTACTAGTGTGTGCTTGATGTAAGAGGAGTATTTTTATAATTAAGGATATATACATAGAGCCAAACCTAAATTTAGCCTAAGTGAATTTTCAAAAAGTTGTAAAATACTGCGTTCAGATTCTGTTCTCTCCTATGGATTAATCTGAAAAACAACTGGGACTCAATTTAGAATTTCCTGGCAGTGAGCAAGAGAAATGTCAAACTCACAGTTTTACTTTATTGAAGGCCCTCTTAGGAGTCCAGTGGAAAGAACTGTGCGGGCCTGGTAGCCAGAGAGCAGTGGGAGGTAATATTTAGTTTATTAACGTCTCTTTGATTTTTTTCATAGTGTTGATGCCTAGTATTAGAAACCAAGACCTTGATCCAATTTTCCCCTTGCCCTCCCTCTAATGGAAAAGAGCTATGAAAAACAGATAAAGTTAACAAGATGTTGCATAAAATCAAAGTGCATTTCAGTAATCCCACGATAGTCAATACATTCCATTTGCTGGTGCACTGGAATGGCTCGGTAAATTATGTTCCACTTGTAAATATTGAATTTTAATATCAAAGTGCCAACAGTACACGGCATTTAATATATATATTAGAAAACCTTCTTGTCCTCTGGAAGCTTAAGTTTTACAAAATCAAAACCAATTAATTTTTTCCTTATGCTCTTTATTTTGTATTTTACTAGCATAGCAAGAGCTCTGAGTTCATTAGTTTGTTCATTGGATCAAATTTTCTTTATCTTTCATATTGCATTGGACTAAATTTTTGAGAAATCTACATTAAGGTGAAGGGTGACCTCAAGGGTGAAAACCATATTGCTGAGTAAGAGATAAATTCTGATATAGTATCGCCTAGTAAACTATTGATAACATTTTAGGCAACTGATACAAAATGAAATTATGGTAAATTTCTTGCTGTGATCTAGCCCTCATAAACTCAAGAAGCAGTCATCGAAATGTCAGAGAAGCATGTGAATCTTTGTTTAAATACTAACTGGACTATTAAAGATCATTTATTTTGTCTGGTGATACTACAGATATTTTAGAGAAACGCAGTGAAGACTAAATGAGTAGAAAATGTGTTGGAAACTTCATTTTAGTCTAGCAAGAAGCTGACTCTCCTCTCTTCACTATGGTATTACCAAAGTATAAGTCACTGTAATTCTAGGTGTGGAGGAGTCTTTGGGAAAAGCAGGTAGCTGAATGACCTAAATGGAAACAAAACCTTCTTGATCTCAGCCTATCAGTTATTGTGGGGTTGAGTTTTATTTTGTTTGGGTATGTTCTGTAGACTAATGTTTTTGTTTTTGTTTTTTTTTTTTGCGGTGCCAGGGATTGAACCCAGGGGCGTTCCACCTCCGCGCTACACCCCCGGCCCTATTTTTTTATACTTTATTTTGAAACCGGGTCTCACAAAGTTGCAGAGGACCTCACTAAGGAGAGAGAGAGAGACAGACAGAGAGAGAGAGAGAGAGAGAGAGAGCGAGCTGAGGCTGGCCGCAAACCCGGATCCTCCTGTCTCCGCCTCCCAAAGTACTGGGATTACAAGCGTGCGCCACCACGCCCGGCCTAGACTAATGTTTTGTGTTGCTTTACCTTTCTGGTGATTAGAAAAACCATATTACTTAAACAAAGATTATCTTTATTATATCCTTTTTAAGGCCACTTTCTAGCCAGCCTCTCCCTAAAGCCAAGGATTAAATTCCAAATCTCATTTAACTTCCTCTCCATCTTCAATTTCCCTATATTTTGGAGAGGTTTTGTTCTTTGGCTTATATAATTTCAGATGGTCATGATAAACTATGCAAGATGGATGAGGGGATGGTCACAAACATCTTGCTAACTTCCTTATGCTTTCTAAACAATCCGAAATACCTTTGATGATACCCATGATGCTGATGAGCGACGGTCATCACTCACATCCCACGGGAGCTCTGAAGGAGCCTCTGCTGCCCAGGCTGCGCTGAAGGCGGGAGCCCCGTTTTGTATGACATTTAGTCAAAAATAATACAATAACAATGCAAGTGAGTCCGCAGTAAGTCAAAACCCAAAGTCTAATTATAAGGCAGAGGAAGCAAGGTCTAATTAGAGAAGCTAGTCTTTAGAGAAAATCTAAATCAAATGGTAGAATTAATGAAAGGAAGAGAGACAGAAGCAAGGGTACAGAGGAGAAGGAACGTGGGCTTGCAGACCCATGGAGAAGGGTAGGAAGAATGGCCCTTCCTTTCTGATGACTTCATTCTTCCCAGTCTGTTTGTCCTTTTATGAAACTCTTTTTTATTTAAAATAACTTGAGTCACTGTTTCCTGCAATTAAGAGAACCCTTTAACAAAAACAGTAACTGTGAAGAATCCAGGAATGAGTCTTAACATGTTAAATTTTAACAGAAAACCCTAGAAACATAGACGTATCATCTTGCAAAACATTAAAATATTAAAAGAAATGTTTAAAAATGTGATAAATATGCTTGAAATGGCAGGTGAAGATTTTGCCACCAATATACATAGGCAATGTACACTCTGTGAAACATTTCAATGAATTTTACTGATATCCTTTAGGGTGGGCATCAGCATGCCCATTCGACAGATGAGAAAATAGAGTGTTTTGATCAAGATGATATTGCTAATATGTAGAAAAGGTAGGAATCCTTTTTCTAGCAAGCAGAAACTCTGTGTAAATGAATTAATACTATAGAATATATTCTCTGTTATTGTAGCATGTCATCCTTCCCAAATTAATCAAGCATATTATAATCAGTTTTGAAAAATAAAACAACGCCACGTGTTTCTGGAAAAATTTTTCAATTTCTTACATCTCTGTGAGTAATTTATTCAAAATTCCCACTCAGAAACTGAGAAGTGAGCCAGGTATGGTGGTGCACGCTTGTAATCCCAGTACTTGGGAGGATGAGACCAGAGGATTGCAGGTTTTTGGCCAGCCACAGCAACTTAGGGAGGCCCTCCACAACTTAGTGAGGCCGTGTTTCAAAAAATAAAACAGGGCTGGGGGTGTAGCTCAGAGGTAGAATGCCCCTGGGTTCAATCCACAGTACCAAAAAAAAAAAACAAGTGTTTTAGCCTCCTCTGTTTAGCTGATCACTGACATCCAAATAGTCACAGCCTTTTCTAGCATCTTCTAAATGCATCTTGGGTCTGTTGCTCAGGCCCACACCTCTACCCCCGTGCCTCTGTTTCCACCAGCAGCACATGTGACTGTCAGTAAATCTTCTAACTGGACTGCCTGCACGCAGTCGCCCCATCTCAGGGTGGAATGCTTAGTAATTCTTTTCATCCCTGGACGGAGTGAGCTATCCGAAATGAAATCTGATAATTTCACACTTCTGCTAAAAATGAATCCATGGTTAACATACACAGTCCTTAACATGAGTTCCCAGTCTTCATTCGGTTGTCTCACTACCCTAACCTCACTCCATCCCTTGCAAATCCATGTGCACCTACCCAGATGTACCACACCCTCAGAATCCCATGAATGTGAACTTTCAATGACTGCCAGTACCACTGTGCTGACTGGTAATAACTATTGCTGCTGCTGCTGCTTCTCAGTTAGAATCAGAAAAGCCAAATGAACAGAGATTTGTTCTCTCCTATAAAAAGGTCAGGAGTCAAAGCACTTCAGGGCTCCTAGGATAAACTGTGGAATGAAGGATCTACATTCTTCTTAAAGTTCTACCACCATCTCATGGTATAAAATTGATCCTTACCTTCTAGCTAGCATGCTGATATTTCAATCAGCAAGAAGAAACACAATTTTCCACTGGTCTTCTACTAGCCAGAACTTATTCCTGTTATCACTCCTAGACCCAAAGTAGGCTGGGGAATGAAAGCATAATTTTAGCAGATTATGTGCTCCATTGGAAAATGTAGTTTCTTTTACTATAGAAGAGTATATACTAATAGATAACTCAAAATATCTCCTGCAGCTGTCACGTACGGAATAATTAGCATACAGTTGTCACTCTAGTGTGTACTTCACATTCATTATCCCATTTACTTCTCATAGTACCATCCAGAGAAAGGTACTATTTGTCCTATACTATAGATAAAAAATGAATTTCTAAAGACTATATTATTCACCCTAGGTCATACTAGTAAATGCCAGACATGGAATTCAAACTCAGCTTTTGTGTCACATTCAATATCTTTCTGTGATGCCAGATTGCCTCTTCATTACGTACTAGATACCAACCCCTGTACCAGGCTCTCAGGATACAGAGGAGAAGTTTGTGTTCTAAAAGAACAAATCCACAGGCTGAGACATAGAGACAGGGATGCTAAATTGAAGTGTTGAGTAAGTTGGTAAAAGAGAGAAAGGAGTTTGGGGACCATATGGAGATTACATGTGTTCTCCACTCTGCCTAGAAAGCTCTCTTTTGTTTCTATGAAAACTAAGCTTTGCCCAGCCAACTTGTGCTCAACTCTGGGTCAACCCTCAGCTCCCAGAGCAAGACGTCTGGTTCAAGCATTCCCACCATGAATTCTGTTAAGCCCTAGGCATAATCCCATTGCAGTATGTCCCTCCTTGTGAATTTATAATTCTTTTTGCACAGGTGGCATATTCCCACACCTTTAGGTCAGAGACATCATTAACACCTAAGCAAGTGTCTCACACAAGGAGGTCAATGTTCTCTAGTGTGAAGGAACTTATATGATATGAGTTATCACATACTAATTTATTTATATACATGTGTGTATTTGAATATATATTGCATGGGAAGCAAAAACACTATTGCACTCCAATGAAATGAAAATATATATTTACCACCAGTATATATCCAGTATATATTTTTAATAATTTCAGTATATATATATATATATATATTTATATATATATATATGTGATAGTTAATCTAATTTGTCAACTTGACTGGATCATGACACACCCAAGATCATGTGACTTTGGGTGTATAACAGCAGATTAAACAGAAAGTCCTGCCCTAAATGTAGGCAGCAGGGTTCTGATAGGTGCAGGACTTAGATAAAAGAAGGAGAAAGCCGCGTAGAGGGATGCACGACTCTTTTCGAAGAAAACGCATCTGCTCTCGTCTGAGATCATCAGCCTCCAACTTCGCATTTCTCTGAAGAGCTTCTTGATCTTCTGCTCTCGTCTGAGATCGTCGGCCTCCAGCCCTTCGAACTGAAACGTCACCATCGTTTCTCCGAAGAGCTGTTAGACCACTTGACCAGCTACTGGTTCCTCTGACTCTCCACGTGCAGTCGGAACTCGGGACTACATTGTAAACCGATCTGATAAATCCCTTTCTCCATATACTCATTCTGTGAATTCTGTTAGTCTAGTGAACCCTGACCAATACTATATATATATATATATATATATTTATTAAACTTCACTTTCTTTAAAAATTCCTTGAAAAATGAAAGGAGAGTTGTATTTCTCTTCTATAGGTACAAACAGACTAGGAATAAGCTCCAGTTTGATGGCATAATTAGACCATATTAATTCTTCATACATATATTTATATTTTCCTCTGATCTTAATTATCACCTGTGCCTAAAGATAAACACATTCTCCTAATATTTTATTTAAAAGACATAAAATAAAAGTAGCTCAATATTATGGAGCATATTCAAAAGAATAAAACTTCTCAAACTACTACTGTCTTCACTCTCTGTGTTTGTGTGGGCGTGTGTTTCACGTCTCAGTTATTGTTGGTACTTTGCATACAGATGCTTGGATTGGAGACAGTTACACATTGGGCTCCTGTCATTGATGGTGATGCTGGCATCTTCTAAATTCTGGGCCTTGATGGTAAAGGCTGTTGAATTAGAGCAGATTGTACTCTATCTTTCCATATGTCTTGACCTTTTACAAGATACCCAATTTAAAAGGGATCAGTTCTTGGACAAACTTTATTTCCCAATAAGCCTTGGCCTGTGTCCCCTGAACTTTTTGTATATCGTGATGTTGGAGAGGGTAATTTTGTCCATTTTATATCTAAGACACTTGAGGGGATTAGGGAAGCTTTTCTCTTCTCTTCTTATTTTTTCCTTTGTTTTTGTTTTCTTTTTTGTTGTTGTTATGTTTTGGTTTGGTTTGGTTTTGCTTGCCTGCCTTCCTTCCTCTCTCTCTTTCATTTTCTTTAAAAAATATACAGGATGCTTTGAACTACTCAAAAATATTTAACTAATGACTATCTTCCTCAAGAGAAATCTTTGTCAGAAGTCATTGATTCCATATAAGCTTAAGCAGTGAAGGAAAGCTAGAACAGTCCCCTGCAGGCTTTCAAGATCCTGTTTACCCTGAGCAGACAAGATAGGGAGGTGTAATCAATCCCACAGGATCCCCTAATTTAGCCATAAGTGAAATTCTACTTGGAAAATGTTTTCTATTGTTGAAAATAAAATCAACAAAATGTAAATATAAAAGTAAGACTTCACCAGGGTTTAAAAACTCAGTAGGACTTTATATGAAAGTCTAAGCAACTGATTTACATGCCCCATATTTTTTAAAAAATATTTTATGGCTGAAAATAAAATCAACAGTATTCTGTTGTTGAAAATAAAACCAACAAAAGAAAAGAGCAATAAAAGGGAAGAATCTATTCTAGAAAGTGTAGTAGAATACAATCAGAAAGGCCATAGTCTTTAATAAGCTTTCACATCTAAAAAATAATCAAAGCAGTATCATTTTTTAGTGCCCTAGATGTTTATCATATTTTAGTCAAGCTACTCCTGCACTGAGACTGGGGGTCTGCTGCCTCGCCTTTCTCTGTGTAGTAAGAAGCCCAGGGCAGACTGTTGTCTGGGAATTTTTCTATGCCTATGAGTAAAATCTAGAACCCAAAATTTAAAGTGTAATTCAGAGCATAATATGCATTAAAATTAGGACCGTTGTGATATAAATATCTTTGTGATCTTAATGCACAGCTAAGATTTTTCAAAGTCTTGTTGTTTTGTTTTGTTCCTAAATGTAACCAGAAGTCTTTGGTTACATGGCTCACTACATTTTGGGCTCCACATTCTGATAGTTCATTCCCACCGAAACTTTAAAAACAGGGAACCCTGAAATTGTACTCATCCATGAATCTTCAAAATACATCAACAATGATAAGAATAATAAAACCCCTTCAGAAGATAGCTGTGCTTAAAAAGTCTTATCATTGAAGATAAGGAAATTAAAAAATATTCATGCTTTAAAATTGCTATTTTGGAAAATTTTATATATTTTAAGATGAATTTGGCTAAATAATATTAATACTAATGATAACAATAGTTGATGTTTATTGATATCTTAATATATACTTCACATTATATTAAGAAACTTACATGGATCAGGTAATTTAATGAAATAGTTTTATAAGCTACAATCACCTCTGCTTTAAGAGGGGAAAACAGAGACTTCAAGAAGTTAAATTATTGGCCCCAAATCACACAGGAATGAAATGGTGGAGTTAGCATTTCCACCTCAGAGGTCTAACTCCAAGATCCATACCTCCACCTGGTTTCTTTCTCAGCAACAAAAGTTTATCATTCAAGCATTGAGTATTCAATAAATGCTTTACACTGGTCAAGCTAAGAGGGAAAGATACATAGAACTTTGTTTTTACACATTTCCCCTCAAAGCTTTAGTTCTGAAAGCTTTGGAAATAAGAACATCTTCTCTTTGTGTTTATAGATCTGGAAGCTACACCTGGTATCATAAGCATGTAATGGCCCTGTGCCTTTTCTGAATGTTTGTTCATTATAAGGGCCTCCAATCAAGTTACTCAGTGGTCCATTCGTAAATTCTCTTATCACTGGATATGACCTGGCACCAAGCACCCTCATATTCTCTGATACATGCAAAATTGTCCTGTGAGCATATGTCTGCCCCAAGGGAGAAAATTTCACCCTTCTAAACTCCAATTATCATTTTATTTGCAAATTTTGCTTAAAGGTAACAGTTAGTTCCATTATTATTATAAGTACATAGCCTAACCTAGTCTTTGAAAGTGTTCAAGACCCCAAATCTTATTTTTTAGAATATGGACCATAATAATCAACTGCTTAGTCCTTAATATAAAGTCATTTTAAGAAAATTTAAAAGTTGGCAGAGTTACTTTTAAAACGATGCAATATTTCTAAGCATCCAAACTGTAGCTTCCTTCTGAGAAGGATAATTCAGTTTTCCTGAAGTTAAGATAAAGGAAAAACATCTTATTAATTGATAAGTTATAAATTACATAGCATATGTATAAGTGTTTAATATTTTTTAAGAATAACTATGAAAGCTATCCCTCAGAACCTAAAGAAATGATTCAATAAGGTTGTCCATATAGAGTTTAAGCTGTCTCCAAGTAACTGTTCTTTATTTATTGGTGGGTTTTTTTTTTTAGTAGTAGACACTTTTCCAAGCTTTAGGTAGAAATAAATAGTAATGGGTACCTAGATAGACAAAAGTATCTTTGAAGGGTTTAGAATAACACCTTAATCATCAAAAAATATCTGGGTTTTTTTTTGCCAAATCCTCCAAAAGCAATGCATATATTGCTTATTTTTTAAATTTTTACAGCTTTATTGAAATAGATTTCATATACCATAAAATTCATCCATATCAAGTATATAGTTCAGTGTTTTTTAATATATTCAGAGTTATGAAATCACAATATAATTTTAGGACACATTCAACCACACCCCCAAACCCTGTACACATTAGTAGCCATTCACAATTTCTGATTACCCCTCTTCTCCCCACCAACTGGCTCCCCCTAGGCAAGCACTAATCTACTTTCAATCTCTATGACTTTGCTGGTTCTGGATACTTTCCATTTTTCTATTATTTTAATATTCTTGCCTTTGCTCTCTCATTTATTCATTCATTTGATATAGAGAGAGAGGACCTGGTATGGGACCACTGCTTTTGTAGACACTGGAAATGCATGAATGAAGGGAGCATGTCAAAACATCTCATCCCATGGAACTTACAGTTCAGAGGAAGAAGACAGATATTTTTAAAGATAAGTAAATAAGTAAGTCATAGTGTATTCGGTAAAGCGATGAGTGCTAATGGAACGGGGAAGGACAGAGGAACAAGATTTGGAGAATGCGGGGATGCTATTTTACGAGGTTGGTAAAGAAATACGTTACTGAGAAAGTGGCATTTGAGCAGAGACATGGCGGAGGGGAGAGAAAGACTCTTCAGGTTCCTGTGGGAAGAGGATTCCAAGCAGTTGGTCAAAGTTACCTCACCCAAAGAAATTTCACACTCACCTCTTTTCTTTTTTTTTCCTCAAGAGCTAAAACTAAGAATGTGAAGTAATATACAAATTCTCTAGACTATGTATTCCTTGATGCAAGAATAATGTCTTATTCATACTTTCTATCCTCAAAATCTGGCCCAGTGCCTGGCATAATAAGTGTTCATTGAAAGCCGCAAAGAGAAAAAACAGAAAAAGAAAAAAAAAGAAACATACAGACACAAACACAATAATTCTGCCTTCAACCCAGTTTCCCATCTCCATTTTTATTTTTCCAAAAATCATTATATCTTACATAATGAATATGATAATCTATTTATAGTTTAATTTCCCTGTTCATAAATCAAGTATCCTAAAATATAATAAAAGTGTCATTATCCAAAATGACTTGTTTCTTCTTTCTTTTAATTATTTTCTGCCTGTCAGCCAAAGTATAGTCAGAATCGATTCACGTTGCCATCAAGTTCTATAGTACAGCTTGTCCTCTCTCCTCCTTAGTTTAATTCTCTGAGAATCTATTAGATGCCAGGAGTATGCACATCTCTACCACAGTCCCGAGTCTGCTTCCTTTTTAGTTCTTATCAAAATCTGAAAGTTTTGTGTCTTCATTTTTTTTTGCATGTATATCAGATTGTCTGTGTTCCTGACTACAATGTAAGTATGATGAGGGAGTGCCTCTCATCTATCATGTTAAACCCTTGCACTCTACAGACTTTGCATATGGTAGATATGCAAATGAATATATCTGGAATCTCGAAGGAAGGAAGGAGGAAGGAAGGAAAAAAGGAAGGAAGGAAGGAAGGAAGGAAGGAAGGAAGGAAGGAAGGAAGGAAGGGGAAGGGACCATAAAAACAAAAAGCAACAATATATCTATCCTAGAAGATTTATTTTCTTCATAGATTATGCTAAAATATATTCAAGACTCTCGGGGAAAGTTCAGTATTTTCCCCTCAACCACAGGGGACAGGTTCCAAGACCCTCAGTGAATACCTGAAACCACAAATAGTACCAAACCCGATATGCACAATGTTTTATTCTTACTGTCTTATCAACCTCAGCATATAATTTCCTTTGCTCCTTATTTGGTTGAGAACGTTCACCTTCTCATTGCCAGCATCGCTACACCTGTGTGTCAGGGACATTATTAAGTAAAATAAGGGTTGCTTGAAGCACTGCTATACCATGATCGTCAATCTGATAACTGAGAAGGTTGCTAAGTGACTAATGGGAGGGCAGCCCATACACTGTGGACACGCTGGACAGAGGGAAGATTCCTGAGCAGGATGGTACCAGATTTCATCCTGCTATTCAGAACAGCACACAATTGAAAACTTATGAATGGTTTATTTGGGGGGTTCTTCCCTTTAATATTTTCAGACCATAGTTTGCTGTGGGTGCCTTAATCCGCAGAAAGTGAAACTGCTGTTAGAGTAAGAATTTTAACTACTTTAAGAAATATGCATAGTTAGTCAAAGCCTGGTTGCCTGACAATAGATGGTGCACATGTTTTTTTCAGAATGTGCACACCTGTAGGGCTTTCCTAGCTAATAAGAGTTCAGAGTAGCTCACCAACTAAGCAACCTTTAAAAAGTGAATTGACATAGATACAATAGTATTACAAGCTTGGAAGAATGAATTACGGTATTCCCCTTTATTTGTGGTCTCACTTTCCACAATTGCAGTTTCCTGAGGTAATCCACAGTCTGAAAATACTAATATTTGCCTTGAATCTTTCAAGAGAAAGAGATCACATTCACATCACTATTACTATAGTATATCACCATAATTGCTCTATTTTATTGTTAGTTATTATTGTTATTTTTCCAGTGTGCCTAATTGTTATGGTTTGGATTTATAATCTCCCCTTAGACCTCACAGAAACAAGGCAGCCATGTTGGAGACAGAGCTTGGTTGCTGAGGAGGGGTCCCTGGAAATGTGGCCTTGGGGATTATAAATTGTCCCTCCTCCTCTTGCTCTCTATCTTGCATCTGGCCTCCATGATGTGAGCACTTGCTCTCTCCCTATCTCTGCCTCCCACCACCATGCCCTGAGCTCCACCAATGTAACCGAGTCTGACATAGACTGAACCCCTGAAATCTCCGGAACTGCAAACAAATCATCCTTCCTCTAAGCTGTGGTGGTCAAGTGTTTTTATTATGATGTAAAATTACAGCGCATCAAATTTAAAAAATTGAACTTTATTGTAGGTATATATGTGTATATATAGAATATATATATATATATATGTATATATAGAATGTGTAGGTATATATAGAAAACATAGATACAGGGTTTATTACTATTCATGATTTCAGATATCTATTGGGGATCTTGGAATAGATCCCACTTGGATAAGGAAGAAACAGTGACCTTCTAATCTGTTTTTGATAGGTATATAATATCTTTTTAAGACATATAATAAAGACAATAATATGAGATATTTGCTAAATAGGTCTAATCCAGCAAGTTTGTTTTATAAATACTTTTAATCAATACTTAAGTATCTTTCTCCACTGGTACTATTTCTTTTATCTACCACGACTATATTTAAATATACTCGAAATCACTTGTCCTGTGATATTTTTATCTTTTATCAATTGAAACAAAGTCAACCTACAATGTTTATTAAGTATATACTGTGTATAAGGAGTTCTGTAAGGAAAAGGTCATTAGCATTCAAAACTATAGCTTGTTCTCTTTATAGGAAATTTGTAACTATCTCCACAGTGTGAGTTAAGCGTAAATAGCAAATTAGTTGACCGTCAAATGATAGAATCTGTGGCTGTCAGTGGGAAAGCATCAGAATCAGAGATAGAGAGATAAAGAGTGTGAGGAGAAAATTTCATGTACTAGGAGACAACAAAATCAAAAGCACTAATTAGAAAAGTTTCCAGGTGTGTTCTTGAACACACATAAAGTAGTGGATAGGGGGTGTATTTCTGAGAAGAACCCAGAAATCGGGTTGCCTCTAGAATGAGGAGATTCATAATGGTCAAGCGAAAGACTTTTTAACTCCATGCTGTTGCATAAGATGCACATAACTACTTAAAATTAAAAGTTTACATTTCTAAATCCTACACCATGAATGAACAAGAACAGAGTGAACATTTATGTGTAAATCTCTTAATGCCTTTCATTTCTCAACAGTTCAGGAAAAAAATTCAACAAATACAAATCAAACTGAAAGTAAAAGCTATATCCAATAGAAATATTGTTGTGGATTATAAAGCAGTTTGCCATCTAAGAGCTCATAGCCACAACTAAGAAATATTCATTCTGCGTCAACCCATACAGTTTTGTGTATATGCACATGTGTGTACATATGCCTGTGATCCTTCTCCACTACAATATAGTTATTACTTAGCAAGAGACAATGCTAACTATGATACATTTCTGAAACACACTAAATATAAAGAAAAAAGTTGAGCTATTTGTTGGCAAATTTAATATGTGTACATGTATTATATAGATATGAGTTTAAAAAACTGGTAGTGGGAGGAGAGGGAGGAGACAGATCTGATTTATGAGTACCTACTGTATGTTATTAACTGTGCAGGATGCTTTCCAAATATGATTTCCGTATAATACTCTAGGGCTCAGTAGGCTTGTGACTGCAGGGCAGCTTCAGCAATGTGTCCATGGAAGTGATGCCTGACCCCAGGCATCACTTCCCCTCCCATAGACGGCCATGGGCGTAATGTATATATGGTTGATGAAGCTGTCAAGGATGGTAAAACTTTAACCTCTCAATGAAATGGGAAAAGTAAATGACTTATGGAGGTTGGTTATGCTTGGCTGTGTTGATGCGAGTTTTCAGTCAGACCAGCTAATTACAGTGTTTGAAAGTCAGCTGTCTAGTTTCCACGCCCAATCCTTTGCTCTGGCATTTGTGAGAACATTCAAAAGCAGTTAAAATGAGTCTTGCCCAACTGACAGATGTGAGCCCTTCAGAGACCAGAGGTGTAAGTCTCTGCCTGGACTAAAACCCAGAGAAG
This sequence comes from Glis glis, assembly GCA_004027185.1. Classification (NCBI taxonomy): domain Eukaryota; kingdom Metazoa; phylum Chordata; class Mammalia; order Rodentia; family Gliridae; genus Glis; species Glis glis. The sequence continues at coordinate 10,051 of PVJS01015060.1, read as the reverse complement.
CCTCTGGGTTTGCATTCTCTCCATTGCAAATTTCTCTAGGCAAGTAACAACAACTACCTGTGGCTAGGGAACCTTACCAACAGAGAGCCTTACTCTATGACAATAGAGAGACTTGGAGGAGGGAAGTAAGATTGAAGTGAGATCAAAAGCAGTAAGTTTACCTATTTTGCAACTTCCACCCCCTAAATATTTGTTCTCTATCTAAATCTTTATCCTGAGCCCCTCTTTTAGGCTACATCTGCCTTAAGGGAGGCCCCACAGGGAGGCCAGAAAACCAACTCAGACTTGCATGTGCAACACTGGACTTGGGGAGAAAAGAAAAAAAAAGGCTTTCCTCTGTCCCATAGATTAGTGGATTAGTGTCTTGACAGACTCCTCACTCTACACCCAAAGTGGAAATAGAAGAGCCATTTTGAACTTCTCCATATTTTTCATTTGCCATGTTCAATGACTCCCTAACTCCTGTCAATCTTATCTCACCAACTTAATAGACCCCCTCTCCACTTAATGTGCAAATTCAAACATTCAAGAAAACCTTTTTTTAAGATCACCACTGTTTGAAACCCCTCATTTTTTTCAGTCTATTATTCCTTTTTATTTTCTTTCCTCCTCAAATCAGAGCCCCTCACTGCAGTAATTATTTTATCAGTGTCCTACCCCCTTGACCACAATGGGCCTCTTCCATTTTTTCCTGTAAACCACCAATCAATCTGATTGATCATTCACTTTGGGTAATGCTGAGGGATTTAATCAAATTTGCTAATGCTGTGATAAGTCCATAAATCTATGGCCTCTCAATGCGCTGGTTTGCCAATACTTTTATACCTTCATAATCATCCCCCTCTCCTCCCTCTCTCTCTGTCATTTATTTGAGAATTACAAGGCTCCCACCCCATCTCTCACCTCTTCACTGGAAAGGGTCTTGCTTTCTATTCCATAGGGGGAAACACATACACATATATCACCAACCAGGGGCTCCTTCAAGTTTTCACCTCTCTTAGAAAATTATGTTACACATGGTCAAACCAATTCCTTCTCTCTCCCATTTTAAGAAACACTATTCCTCCTGTTTGTCATACAGTCATATGGCTTCAGTTGTCACCTTTGGATTGACCACACCCACAATTGCATCTCCAAACTCACCATCGTCAAACTCCACCCCTTCTTTCCACCCCAGGGGGTCTCCTGGTCCCTTCTCAAGTCTTACCTCAGCAAATGGCACCAGCTCCTCTCTCTCTCCCTCACTCCCCACTGATCCACCAGCCCTCCTACAAAATCCACTCCTATCTGTCTGCAGCAAACACACCACTTTAGTGCTCTTTCATCTCTCATCTGGAAGACGTTATAACCTTCCCCCATATTTTGCTGTTTTTACTGATTCCTTCTAGTTCATTCTCCACATGACCAGAATGACAGGGAAACTCATTCTTGATTCCATCACCTTTCATTGGCTTTCTGTTGAACGTTTTTATACTTTATTGGTGCATTATAGTCTCACGTCATAATGTAGTTCATAGTGATAGTGACATACATGCACACAGTACTTGGTGGGCTTCCCCCAGCTCCCTCCCCACTCTCTCCCCTTCCCCATACAGGGTACTGACTGAGATTGGCCTTGGTATTCTCACATATGTACATAATGTCAATGGAAGTGATTCCTTCACTGATCCTCCCTCTCCCCCATCAACAGATGAATGCATTACAAAATGATGGGGTATTCTATTACACTTTGAACAAAATCAGACATTCTCACTGTGGCTCACATGGCCCCATGTGATCAGACCTCCTTTGCCTCCACTAAGAGTGAATGACCACAGTGCTGTTTCAGCTCCTCAAGCTATCTGCCCCAGGATCCTTCTGCCATAGAGACCTGTCAAATGCTACTGCTGCTTCCTGCTCTTTCCACACATTGCTTGTTCTGTCTTTTCTTATTTCACCAGAAATGCCATCTTTTTAGAGAGGTATTTTCCCTGGCTCTCAATCTAATTAAGGCTTCCCCGTCTGTATCTCACCCAGTTATTTTGCATTTTAGCACTTCTTTTTTTCTTTTCTTCAGAGCATTCAACACCATTTGTTATAAGTTTCTTTGTTCAGTTATTTTATTGGCATCCACTATGGTTTGAGTTTTAGAATGTTCCTCCAAAAGCTCATGTGTTGGAAGCATGATCCCCCAAGGCAAGAAGGCTCAGAGATAGAGCATGGCTGGGGGAGGCGCATCACTGCAGACATGATCTTGGTGACTCTATGTGTCCTCAATCCCCTTTTCTCACTCTCTCTGCTTCCAATTTCCCTGACTGAGAGCAGCTTTTATCCACCACAGGCCCTGCCACCATGGTGTCTGCCTTGGATCCAGACAAACATGGAATGAACCTCTCTAACTGTGAACCAAATAAACCTTTCCTCCTCTAAGCTGTGCTTGTCAGGTAATTTGCTCACAGCAACAGAAAAGCTGACTAAAAGGGCATTCCATACTATACTCTTTCATGAAAACCAAATCCATGTCTCCCTTGTTCTCCACCGCATCCCCATAACCCAACTCAGTGTCTGGGACATGGTAGGTGTTTTAATCCACTGATTTGGTTAACCAATAAGGCTTTCCAGTCTTCTGTGTCCTGGATTCTTGGATACCACTCCCCTCATTCTTTACAAGGTTGTTTCAATTGAGAGGCTTTCTTCTATTTTCAACCCCTTTTCATCAGGCTGTTGGATCTCAGCAGACTTTTCACATAGGCCCACCCATCACTGGCCACCTTGACTGGTATACATAGCTATCTGATTATGGGGTTCCATATCAGCCTCTCTTGGGTCTCACATTAAACCACATTGTCCAGTTTAAGAACTACAGTAATAAAGACAACAGTTTGCTCCCTATACCACTCCTTGGTTTAGTATCTCATTTGTTCAGAATCCAACAATTTCTTTTTTTTTTTTTTTTTTTGCAGAACTGGGGATTGAACCCAGGGGCATTCTACCTCCAAGCTACACCCCCAGCCCTATTTTTTTTAATTCTTTATTTTGAAACAGGGTCTCACTAAGTTGCGGAGGGCCTCACTAAGTAGCTGAGTCTGGCTGCAAACCTACAATCCTCCAGTCTCAGCCTCCCAAGTACTGGGATTACAAACGTGCGCCACCATGCCCGGCCAACAATTTCTTTTATACCCGACTATCTTATTGGATTTTAAGTTTCAAATATCCAAAAGTATACTCCTGGCCCCCAATAACAACTCTTTCTCTCTCTCTCTCTCTCTCTTTTTCTTTTTCTTTCTTTCTTTCCTTCTTTCTTTCTCTCCTTCCTTCCTTCCTTCCTTCCTTCCTTCCTTCCTTTCTTTCTTTCTTTCTTTCTTCTTTCTTTCTTTCTTCTTTTGTGGCACTGGGATTGAACCCATGGGTGTTCTGCCTCTGAGCTACACTCCCAGACCTTTTTTTTTTATATTTATTTTTTTATTTGAAACAGGGCCTTGCTAGGTTGCTGAGTGTCTCACAGTATTGCTGATGCTGTAACCTGTGATCCTTCTGTCTCAGCCTCCCAAGTACTGGGATTACAGGTGTGTGTCAACATGCCCAGCTAATAACTCTTTCTCATGTACTTCCTGTCTCCCTGTACTATTCTATAAGCCCAAAATTTAGAAAGCCTGAAATTATCTTAAATTGCTCCCTAGCCCCATGTCTTATTAATTACATCTTCTAAATACCTCCTCTTTGCATTTTTTTTTATTTTAGCCTTCTCTGTTTTTGCCCTCTAAGTTTGATTTCTGTTCCACCAGCACTGCTGAAGGAAGTTGTGGAACCGTGGCTATTGTATATGAGGTCGCCCTTCGCTATTTGCCTGCTGTTCACTTTTCCACCTTATTTTCTGGTCACTCCTCCTTCAGGACCTTGCTCTGTCCAGCTTGAACAACCAGAAGTCCTCGGAAGCCACTAAACTTAGGGCCTATGGCTCTCTCAGCCTTATGCAACTGGAAAAGAAAAAAGTCATTCCTTGAGATTCAAGTCACATGTCACCTTTCCTACAGAAGCCCTCTCTGAATCCTTCTCATCCCCAGAAAGGCATTATTTTCATCTTATGTATTTATGGCAATTCCTGAGTTTTGCTTTACTAGACTATAGGGATTTAGAGACCAGGAATATTTGTTATCTTCACCAGCTTTCTTCACAGCACATAGAACAAAATAAACACCCAATTGCTGATGGCCAAACTGGTCAATAAATGAGAAAAGATGGCAGACTAATTAAAACCTACCATCCAGGTATGGAGTGAGTGTTTGAGTTAGGGGTCGGGGCTAGGACCTGAAGTGAAATCCAGGATAGCACAGTCTGAGGAAAAAGGTAGAGGTAGGAGATTTTGTGCAAGACAAATGTGAGTTTCGGCCAATACCAGCTCAGCAATGTACCACTTCACAATAGTTTGACCTTGCGTGACCTCTTCAAGCTTCTGTTCCTAACCTATACACCAGGGATAATAGTACCTATGTTGTGGTCTTATCTAAGGATTGAATAATGAAGTATACGATCATTGGACACAATGCCGGGCACATAGTAAAGATTCCATAAACGGCTGCTATTATTACTGCAAAAGCAACTAACTGGCAAATAGCCCTGGGATGCTGTCAGTCTGGTTAATGTGTATACACCATTGCTTTCACAGTGGACGCATAACCAACATGAATAATGAGTGCGTTATCAGCGCTATAAAGGCAAGGTCACCAACGAACACGATTAGCTTTTCCATTGATCTATTTTACATATTCTACGTCAACCAATCGCGCCCCTTCCAAGAGATCTCACCTTTTAACTATCACTCCAGTCTGAGCGTTCTATTAATTCTCATTCTTTTACTAATTTTGCAATCAAATGGTGGCCTGTCGTTGTGAAATCCCTGCCGGTTTACATGGTTTCCCTAGTTTCTCTGAGCATGTTTGTTTTCTTCATTTTCATGCCAAGTCTCCGGCCTTTGTGATCGGGGGTCCATTGACTAGCATTCGTTCATATCCCACCTCATACCCTGTACAATGTCTGTAGAAGTAGATATGAAATCGCCTTGTATTGAGTTA
>PVJS01015059.1:0-39429 GCA_004027185.1 Glis glis | reverse complement strand
GGCCCTCCGCAACTTCGTGAGACCCGGTTTCAAAGTAAAGTATAAAAAATAGGGCCAGGGACGTAGCACGGAGGTAGAACGCCCCTGCGTTCAATCCCCGGTACCGCAAAAAAAAAAAAAAAAAAGAAGAAATGTCTATGTTGTTTAGACTTTCAAAATGTTAAATAAAAATAAACATTTCTTACACCTTTTATATCAAATCTAAAATGTAGAGTAAAACCAAAATCATTAATTTGGAACTCATTACTATATAATAAACATATGCAAAGTCTTATTAGAATAAAGCATCTTTTTAACTTGAATTCAGAATTTAATTACATTTTATGTAATATGGTCAATAAATGTTTGTTAAATTGATAAATATCTAAAGTAGTAGGGTATGAATTTGTTTTTATGAATGTATTCATTACTAGCTTAATATCATAGAAGTATCATTGGAATACTAGAGAACATGATATTTACTTAAAATCTAATTGATTGCTTCATAATGAAAAGGAACCCCCCCATTTTTCTTTTAACTTTCCTTGTAAAAAATCTTGAAATTGGCATAAAACATCTTATGTTGCCATGTAATAATTATATCCTTTTTCTTGGCTTAGGAAATACATTCTAAGTAAAATCTACATTAACTCAATTTATAGTTAATAGTAAAAGCACATTAAAATTGAGAAATTAAAAAGCTATTTTTCCTATCTGCTATTCAACTATCATGGTTTTTCAGCTTAATGCTTTTAAAAAGAGTTATCCAGAGCTGGGTGTGGTGACGCACACTTGTAATCCCAGTACTTGGGAGGCTGAGACAGGAGGATCACAGGTTTGCGGCCAGCCTTAGCAACTTAGTGAGGCCTTCTGCAACTTAGTGAGACCCTGTTGTTTAAAAAAAAAAAATAGGGCTGGGGTGTAGCTCAGAGGTAGAAAGCCCTGGGTTCAATCCTCAGAACAACAACAACAAAAAAAGTAATTCAGTATTAACATGCAGAATCTGTAACTCGGAAATTCTTCAACATTTCACCCTAAATTCTCATCTCAAACATTCTTTTAGTATAGGATATAATTTTATATTTCAAACCTACCTTTTCTCTTTCAAGTTCATCCTTTTTTCCCTCTGATTTTAAGTATGAGTTAGTTTCTAGGTTAGCTTGATACTAGAAGATATGTAAAAATACCATCACGACACCACAGGCTAAAAGCAAGTACACAGAAACAAAAATTATCAACTACAGGAAACATTTTTCTCTCTCTTTCACTGTTTTAACTTTGGAAACATTATTTATCATGACCATGTGGAAGTCATGTATAATATTTACTCTTAGTTTACAACATAGATAAGCCTACCAATATATTTATCTACATGCATTTGTCTAATTTATAATCACAATCACACACATATGCAATTTATAAATGCCACAGTAAATGTAGAAATCTCCACAGCTCCCTTCATCCCTCCCTGTATTCATATCCTATTGGTATTGAATAAACTACCCATAACAAATTACCACCAACTGGGCTTAAAACAACGGCAATTGGCTCAGCTCAGTGGTATAGCATGTGTGAGGTCCTGGGTTCAATCCCTATCACCAAACAGAACAAAACAGAACTCTGTCCTGTCACAGGACAGGGGGCCAGATCTGAAAGCCAGGTGCTGGCAACCTTGGTTCCTTCAGTAGGCTCTGAGGTAGAAACCATCGGTGCCTACCTCTTAGCTGGTGGTGGTTGCTCACAGGCCTTGGTAGTCCTTGCTTATAGATGCAGCTCTCCAATCTCAGCCTCAGTCTTCACTTTGCCTTCATCTCTGTCTCTCTCTGTCCTTTCCTTTTCTTGTAAGGGCGCCAGTCATTGCATTTAGGGGCCCACTGTAAGTCCTGAGTGATTTCATTTAGAGATCCTTATGCAAAGATCCTATTCCCAAATAAAGTCACATTTATAGGTACCAAGTGTTAGAACTTGAACATTTGGGGGGGGGGTCACAATTCAGCTCACTATGTTTCCTGTAGACAGAAGTTTATATTGGAAATAATTTGCCATATCTCTTTTTTATAATTGGAAAAGTGGTAATCAATTTAATCTAAGGTGCATATGTTAGAAATCAGTTTTATTGTTTTATCTCTATGGAATCATTCTATTGCTATCCTGTAGTACAATTTCATTCATTTTTACCTTTTGTCCATCCAGTACATAAATTTATTTGTGTCATTCTAGAAGGTGGACAAGAACATTGTCAACAGACTCTACCTGTCTTTTGTTCTTTATTCCTTGCTCAAAGAGACCAACATTTGGAGTGTGTCTGAAAAATTTAATATGTCTCGAGGATACATACAAACTCTGCTTACTGGAGCTGCCTCATTCTCATCGTGTGTGTTACATTTCTGTGAGGTAATTCTATGAAATATATGATAAGTACTCTGTGCACCCTTTAGTTTTAACTGTTACTCAACTCACTCAGAAACCAGTTAGTCAGTGTGTTAATTTTTGTCATTGTTGACTTACTATGTTTTTTCAAAGAACTCAAAATTTACCTAAATTATATCTTTATTTTTAATCTGCTTACAAAAGTACTATATACTGAATCAACTGGAATACATAATGAATAAGTAGAAAGTGCCTAGTGCCTACTCTTAGAGGCACCATTAATGTTTTCAGGTATTTTAGAATTAACTATTAAAAACCTTTTTCAGTTGCTATAGATTCCCTATGAATTTCTTCTGAGTGATAAACATGTCAAATGTTTTGTTAGTAAGTTACCCATGTCCAACAGCTGCAGTGTGACTACTCAGTACTACTCTTGATTGCACCAGTAATATGCCGTGTTTGCTCTCAGGGTAGGGCGCTTGTTAGGTTTCTACATCAAATGTTGATTTTCTAAAACAAATAAATTCAAAACTTTATTTTGACCATGTGCATTCATTTGGGATAGATTTAAGACTTTAATTAAAAGAAGATTTTGAAATGTCCTCAAATATAGCACAAAGAAGTACGCCAGACTTTTCTACTCAGATAATTTTTTATTGAATTTATAATATAAGCTATTTTTTCTACATTTAAATTTCTTCTTATTGGGTAGTGTGGTAATCCTTTCCATATTTGTTTTCATAATAAATTTTTTTTGGCAGTACTGGGGATTGAACCCAGGGGGCATTCTACCTCCTAGCTAAACCCCCAGTCCTATTTTTTGTTCTTTATTTTGAAACAGGGTCTCACTAAGTTGCGGAGGGCCTCACTAAGTAGCTGAGGATGGCCACGAACCCGGATCCTCCAGTCTCAGCCTCCCAAGTACTGGGATTACAAGCGTGCACCACCACACCTGGCTCATAATAAATTAAAAAAAAGTTTTTTTTGCAGTACTGGGGATTGAACCCAGGGGCATTCTACCTCCAAGCTATACCCCCAGCCCTATTTTTTATTTTTTATTTTTTTATTTTTATTTTTATTTTTATTTTTATATTGCAGTACCGGGAATTGAACCCAGGGGCATTCTACCTCCGCGCTACACCCCTGGCCCTATTTTTTTTATACTTTATTTTGAAACTGGGTCTCACAAAGTTGCGGAGGGCCTCACTAGGTAGAGAGAGAGAGAGAGAGACAGGGAAAGAGGGAGAGAGAGAGAGAGAGACCTGAGGCTGGCCGCGAACCCGATCCTCCAGTCTCTGCCTCCCAAAGTACTGGGATTACAAGCGTGCACCACCACGCCTGGCTTTTATTTTTTATTTTGAAACAGGGTCTCACTAAGTTGCGGAGGGCCTCACTATGTAGCTGAGGCTGGCTGCAAACCCAGATCCTCCTGTCTCAGCCTCCCAAGTACTGGGATTACAAGCATGCGCCACCACGCCCGGCCATAATAATTTTTTAAAAACTATTTCCCCATGAATTCTATTATTTATGCTTGAAATTTGCCTCCTCTTTTCCTATTTTAAACCTCCATGTTCTTTGTATGTATAGGACACATATGTATATTATATGTGCCGAGGAAGGGACCAAATAATCAAAAACACTTGGCTTTGGATTTTTTTTTTTTTTTTTTTTTTTGCCGTACCGGGGATTGAACGCAGGGGCGTTCTACCTCCGCGCTACACCCCTGGCCCTATTTTTTATACTTTATTTTGAAACCGGGTCTCACGAAGTTGCAGAGGGCCTCACTAAGGAGGGGGGGGGAGAGAGGGAGAGAGAGAGCGAGAGAGCTGAGGCTGGCCGCGAACCCAGATCCTCCGGTCTCCGCCTCCCAAAGTACTGGGATTACAAGCGTGCGCCACCACACCCGGCGCTGGCTTTGGATTAAATAATAATTATGTTAGAGTATTTGGGAGGCGGAGACAGGAGGATCGGGGTTTGTGGCGAGCCTCAGCTACTTAGTGAGACCCTGTTTCAAAATAAAGAATAAAAAATAGGGCTGGGGTGTAGATTGGAGGTAGAATGCCCCTGGGTTCAACCCCTGGTACTGCCAAAAAAAAAAAAATTATGTTAGCAAATTTACCTTTCTAAATTTCATTTACTTAGAAGGATTTTTAAATGTTAGCTTACATTCCCTGAGCATACGCTAGTTAAGCAGCAGACAAAAATTATCGGTAATAATAAGAAGCTAGTCTTTCGAATGGATTTTCTTAATTTTTCCATGTTCTTTTTTTTTTTTTGCGGTACCAGGGATTGAACGCAGGGGCGTTCTACCTCTGCGCTACGCCCCCGGCCCTATTTTTTTATACTTTATTTTGAAACCGGGTCTCACAAAGTTGCGGAGGGCCTCACTAAGTAGAGAGAGAGAGAGAGAGAGACGGGGGGGCGGGGGAGAGAGACAGAGAGAGAGAAATAGAGCTGAGGCTGGCCGCGAACCCGGATCCTACGGTCTCCGCCTCCCAAAGTATTTTTCCATGTTCTTTGGTCTCCATATTTAAAGATACTCTCACTGATATTCTTTGTTTCATTTAGGATTGTGAGAGCCTTATCTAATTGTTCAAGTAAAAGAATCTATATGTAGAACTTGAAAGACAACTGTACTTTTTTTGTGTGTGTGGTACTAGGGATGGAACCCAGAGGCATTTTACCTTCGAGCTACACCCCCAGCCCCATTTTATTTCTTATTTGGAAACAGGGTCTCGCTAGGTTGATGAGAGTCTCACTACTTGCTGAGGCTGTCCTCGAACCTGCAATCCTCCTGTCTCAGCCTCCCAAATACTGGGCTTATAGGCCTGTGCCACCACACCCGGCTTACGACAACTATACTTTGATAGCTGATCCTAGGAAAAACCTAGCTGACAACTTGTGTTCTCATTAGTGTATTTTTAAGTGGTTTTTTCAGCCAGGCGTGGTGGCACATGCCTGTAATCCCAGTACTTGGGAGGCTAAAACAGGGGGACAACAGGTTTCGAAGCCTCCCCATCAACTTAGCAAGACTTTCAGGAACTTAGTGAGATGCTGTTTCAAATTTTAAAAAATAAATAAAATAGGGCTGCGGGTCTGGCTCAGAGGTAGAATGCCCCAGGGTTCAATCCTTAGTACCCCAAAATAGAAATAAAGTGCTTTTTCTTTTTAAAAATTTATGTAAGTGATATAAAATAGTATACCAATTGTATTAGTGAAAGTGATTTTAACTATAAGCAATGGAAAAACTCCATTGGAGCTTAACCACTAAGGAAAAATGATGATTTTACGTAACAGGAAGGCCAGAAGTAAGGCAATTCCAGAGTTGATTGATTCAGTAGTTTCATTCAAGTTTTTTTTCTTCTTCTTCTTTTCACTCTTGCCACTTTTATTATATTGACCACTTTCTTAGTGGTCACAATATGGCTAGCTAATGTGTTGTTCCATGAATCACATACTCTCAGAATGGTACCCAAAGGCTAGAAAGGAACCTTGAAAAAAATAAACTACTATAATAGAAAATGTCAAACATATATAAAAAAAGCAAAGCAATATGATAAACTCCCATTTGCCCACCCAGTTTTAATAGTTATTGACTCCTGATTTTCAGTATTTTCATTAGTCTAAATAATGTTGCATTGAACATCATCATGCATTCGAATCTTTCCATATTTAATCTTTTGTCCTCAGGATAAATACTGAGAGGTAGGAATTGTTTTTAGTCATTTGGGAAAGAAAAACTATGCAATCACTTCCTGATGTTTTGATAAAAATGAAGAAAGCTCTTTATATTGGCTTGATTTTCGATTTCTAATCTTTTTCCACCTACCAAAACTAGTTCATCCAATTCCTCAGGGTCTGCACCATCTTTCCTCGTAATAATCTTGCTTGCAATCATCTTTCATCTCTGGCTATTCCTGAGTTCCCGAATTTACAGAAGAGAACATCCTCTCTGAGCCCCTACTTCACAAACTAAACTTTGAAATAACCTCAGAAGTTGAATTGTGCCTCTGTCCCTGTGTTCTGCAGGAGCTTGAGGAGTTTTGGGTTTACAGAGCCCTTTTGGTAGAACTTACCAAGAAGCTGACTTACTGCGTGAAGGCAGAGCTGATCCCACTCATGGAAGTGACTGGAGTCTTAGAGGTCAGTCGCTTCCAATTTCCCAGCTGTTATTACAACTAACAGAAAAATCAGGTTTTACTTTTTGTGAAGTCTTTCTACAGGGCAAGTGATAGCAAGAGCCTTATTGCTCATTTGTCATGGGTTTTGTTTGTTTGGTTTTGTTTTTTATTGCTGCCATGGACTCCCAGAAGTCCACTGCTAGTTGGGAAGCAGGCCTAATGAAAAATAGAGGTAGGGGGTGACCCTCCCCAAGAATGTGTGTGCTACCACTTATTCTTAGCATCTCTTCCTTCCCACTCCAGTGAAGAATTACCTTCTGTTGGTTTAGACCTGGTGCTTGTTTAAGGTAGTGATGATTCGGCGGCAGCAGGGTCATTATTGTTTTCTAAGAGAGCAAGAAGAGAGGGCTTCAACTGGTTTCTCAGCTTTCTATTTTCAATATACCATTGACTTCAGTTTATTCTCTGTTTAGTTTTTAGTTCTGCTTGGGAAACACACACACACACACACACACACACACACACACACACATACCCAGTGGTCCCCTGAGTAGATGATGAGAATATTTTGAGGATATTGGACTAGAACATTTTGCTTAAAGATCTGAAATCGTGCCTCTGACCTAAATGTCTTAATGGGATTCTCAGTCCTGATTTTAGCACACATTAAGTTGACTTAAGCCACATAGAAAGCTACCTTGCAGTCAGATCAGAACCACCCAGAAGCATCTTTTAAAATTCTTCAGGATTCTGATGTATCATCTCATCATATTTATTTTATTATCTTAATTTATTCCTTGCATTGCATGTAATTTTTTTCTTTATCCCAAATTCTGATCCTATTGATTTTTATAACACTTTTCAGGGTCGAGCAAAACAGTTATACAATGCAGGTTACAAAAGTCTAATGCACTTAGCTAATGCTAATCCAGAAGTGCTAATAAGGACAATTGATCATTTATCAAGACGCCAAGCCAACCAAATTGTTTCATCAGCAAAGGTAAGCAATCAAAATGCTTTCTAACTTTTACAATATTCAGTAGTGTTATCTCCTCATAATTTAGACATCAGAACAAAATAACACCATGTAACAGTTTATTTTTATAGACAAAAATAGGTACTCAGAATTTATGGGTATAATTACTACCTCTGCTAAGGCTCACTAAAAAGAGGAAAAGATCTCCTAAAAAAATAAAGTCAATTTCAGGGGTTCATTGAAGTACATGAACCCTGGAAGTCATTGAGCTCTGCCTCCCACAGCCTCTTTCCAGAGTCCTTTCCTCAGCATCCCCAACATCTGCTCTTCCTGCCTGTGAACACCTTCACTGACAAGGAGCTGACAGCCTCAAAAATCAGGTTCTTCTATTATTTTTGGATGCTCTTAGTATTACAAAAATCATCCTGATATTTATATATATATTAAATATATATATATAAAATCAAAAATCATCCTGATTATATATATATATATATATATATATATATATATATATATATAATCTTGATATGTATTTATACGGATAGATTTAGACTTTTTTTGGTACTTGGGATTGAACACAGGGGGAATTTTACCTCCAAGCTACATCCCCAGCCCTTTTTATTTTATTTTTTTTACTATGAAATAGGGTCTCACTAAGTTGCTGAGGCTGACCTTGAACCTACAATCCTCCTGTCTCAGCCTCCCAAGTACTGGGATTATAGGAGTGTGCCACTGCGCCTGACTCATCCCAATATACTGAGGCTAAAGTTTGCCTTTTAAAATTTCTACCATTGTATCCAAGCTAGTCTATTCTTTCTTATAGTAGTTTTTTTTTTTTTGGTTTGTTTGTTTTTTCTACCTCTGTATTATAACCCCCAGCCCTATTTTATTTTTTATTTTGAAACAGTGTCTCACTAAATTGTGGAGTGCCTCATGAGATTGCTGAGGCCTGACCACAAACCTGCAATCCTACAGTCTCAGCCTCCCAAGTCCTGGGATTACAGGCTTGTGGCACTGTGCCCAGCTTAATTTTTTATTTTGAAACAGGAGGGTCTCACTAGGTTGCTGAGAGTTTCACTAAATTGCCGAGGCTGGTCTTGAACTTGCGATCCTCTTGTCTCAGCCTCCCAAATACTGGGATTACAGGCATACACCACAATATCCCCCCCCCCCGCCCACACACACATTTTAAGTGCCTTCCTATAAATCAAGATTCATTTTCAGTATTTTTTTATTTGTGTAGCCTTTTTCTCCTTGGAGGTGATTTTGCTTAATCTTCAGCTCTCTTGTTTCCTTCTTATCTTGTCCATGTGTTTGTTCTCAACCTCACCTTGCTCTCCACAAATGCTTAGAGAAGGAGCACAAGAAATGGCTCTGCAGGAAGCTGGTGGATTATTTTAAACTATGAGTAACTTGAGGTTGATGATGTTCTCTGTATTCTAGTAATGCTGGCACATGGGTTTTGAATAGTTTACTTGTGTGGTTGATCTGTATAGTTTTTAGAGGATGTGTTATAAGATTTGTTTTACGTGGTCACCATTACCTAAGACACTGGAAAGTTTACCTAATGAAACTTTAATCACTTTTATATAATACTGTTGTAAGGTAGCATCCCAATCAAGACCAATTAGACCACCAAAGGTGTTACTTGAGAGCCTTTATTACCAGCCGGCTGGGACTACACAGGGCATAAGACCCAAGTGCAGTAGCTTGCCGTTTTTTAGGGCTCTTTTTATAGAGCAAAACTACAAAGCCACAAGCTATAAGGGGGTGAGAAGCACAGGTTCTCACAGCAGGTTCCCATAGCAGGGGTGGGAAGCCCCCAACGGTTCTTCTTAGCATTTGATCAAGCCAAGCATAACAAACATACAGAACAAAAACAAAGACACAATAACAGTAACACAGTGTTGTTACCCATTACCCTGCCACCATCCTGCTTTGATTTTTTTAAGGCCAACTTCCCTGTTTTAGTGCCAGGTTTGAGGGCATGCTGGGTAACAATATGGAGTCACTCTAGCTAACAAGTTAATCTGGCTAACAAGCTCTAACTATGCATCATCATAATACTATGTAATGTTATACTTTATCAGATTGGTAGAGAGTGTTGTTTTTTCATTTTTACTTTGTTTTATATGATTTATTCCCCATTATGTGACTTTGCTGAACATTTTATTACAAAAATATTATAGCAGAAGTAGTCCAAATACTTTACCCCTATATACACAAAAGACAGCTACAAATAATGCCAATATTTTATTTCTGATTTTTAGAAGGGGGAAATCATTCAATAAATAATTATTGAAATCTTTTATGTGCCATGTTTAGAAATACTTTTTTTTACCATTTTGCTGCTTTTGAAGTTAACCAGGTTCACTTTAGGAGCTTGAGTAAAACTTTTCTTTGAAATACTGATGGGTTTTTTAAAGCATACTAAATTTTGAGGAATAATAAAATGCATATATAGAAGATAACTTTTTCAGGAGCTAATTAAATTTTTGCAAAATTGTCTGAGATTTTATAGATTAAAAACTTTTAAGTGGCCAAGTATTCAATAAAACAGATCCTTGGGAGTATTAAAGATCCTTTATTTTTGGTATGCTGTGCAGTGATCAGCTAAAATGGTTTTAACTAAATGCGTCAGCATCATTTACTATACTCACTTATTCTTAAATGGTCATTTTTCAGTCTCATTATTTTAGTTTTAATGTCTAGAGTATTGATGTGTAAGGATTCTGGTTTCCAATAGGCAGTGGTAAAAATGTTGGCAGTTCTCTACAAATGTACGTTTTGGCCTCAGGTCCTGATCTTTTATTGCAGATGCTGTTGCATGAGAAAGCAGAGGCTTTGCAAGAAGAAGTAGAAGAATTATTGAGACTGCCTTCTGATTTCCCTGGTTCTGAGGCCTCCTCATTGAAAAGCCATGAAGCTGTCTGATGCACATTTTCAAACTTGACTTATTTATTACATATATATTTTATTAAAGATTCCCTAAAATACACAAATGATAAAATATATATTTTTTCTTTTTTTGTGGTACTGGCAATTAAACTCAGGGGCATTCTACCTCTGAGCTACACCCCCAGCCCTATTTTATTCTTTATTTTGAAACAGGGTCTCACTAAGTTGCAGAGGGCCTCACAAGTTGCTGAGGCTGGCCGCAGACCTGCAATCCTCCTGTCTCAGCCTCCCAAGTACTGGGATTACAAGCGTGTGCCACCACGCCCGGCTGAGAAAATATATTTTAATTATACATAAGGAATTATGAGTGATGTTTGAATATACCTCTCACTCATAATTGCTATAATCTTCCCACTAATAATATATCTTTTTTAATACTTAACACATTATTTCTTTGCTCAAAATCTATAGTGTCTACCACAAAATGAATCCAACTTCCTCAACATATCCCCAACCTACCTTTGTAGCCATATCTTTTGTTACTCTCTTATCCATTTTTTTTCTTCCTTTCCTTTCCTTTTGGCAGTGCTAAGGATTGAACCCAGGTCTTTGCACATGGTAAGCACACGCTGTACCACTGAGCTACACCCCCAGCCCCTCTTACCCATTTCTTTCACCAAACTGGACTATTTGAAATCCCCAGAATTTTCCCTGTGACTTTCAAACCCTCCATTTCCTAACTGCTTTATGCTACTACCAATACATGAAAAATGACCACATAATTTATATCTACTAAAAATGTTCAAATACTGTCTCTATGAAATTATTCCACATTCATCCTCATGTCCCTTACAGGGTGCCCTTTCCCTTCTATAAACATTGTGGGCCCCTCGTTTATGCCCATGCATTTTCCCCCCTGCTACTAGCTTATATTAATCTGGAGATATGAGACTTTTTTAAAAAAAATTCATCTTTCTATGCCACACAGAATCTACCACAGTTCACTCCACAAAGTAGAAATCTCCATGAAGAATGTATACTATCTAGATTAACCATTTGAAGAGTATCTTTAAACACAACTTAAATATTACCTCTCCCTATCCCCTTTTCAGGATTATAGCTCAAATATAGGTGACTCTTATATAAGAGAAGGTAATAACTAGCAATATTTATGAGTACCAAACTGGTTTGGTTAAGGTTCTGCTCATCTAAGGGACATCCACTGGAAACTTTTAAAATAGATCCACGGTCTAAATTCTTTGAGTCTTAGCATTTTAGACCATTATACTATCACAGTCATTTACATATAACCTATCTAATCTTTATAACAACCCTATAAGGCAGGTATTCTTACCTCCATTTTACAGGTAAGTAAACTGAAACAGAAATGTTAGGGTAACTTGCCCAAGGCCACATACTAGTTAGTTGCAGAACGGGGACTCAAACCCATACAGCCCCAATAGAAAGTCCATGTACTAACTATAATATAATATAATTTTGTCTTGGTAGATATGTCCATGTTTTCCCTTCCAAAGTGTTCCTTGCACATGGCTTTGATGTTAACCCTAACATTACAACCCATTGTCCTTTCCGCATCCCTACATCTCTTTACACATATCAAAATATGCCATCCTAATGTCTCAGTAGAATCTTGGGTGTCACTGTGCACATTCCATTGATTTGTTGTGGCTAAACGGATTGTAAAAAAAAAAAAAAGAAAAGAAAAAGCAGCTAGCTAGTCTTCTGGAACCTTTGAAAGACTTTGTGAGTACACCAACCTCTGAGGTGTCCTCACAGTGGGCCACAGTCTGGTCTTCAGTGTGTTTTTTTTTTTTATATCTAGAAACCCTGGTTTTATTAGTTTGCCCACGTTTACAAGTAAGGCTCTGATTCTGCTAACCAATTAATAGACTGGCTTATAATCCCAAATTAATTTGAGTAGAAGTGGGAGTGGGGAGAAAGGTTGCTTTATAGAAACTACAAGTATCTGCAGTCCAGGACAACACACACACACACACACACACACACACAAACATTTGCCCAGGCTCTATTGAGTGTAATGATGGGGGCGGCTATAGTTTGGATATGAAATGTCCCCCAAAGATCCATGTGTGAAGGCTTGGTCCCCAGCCTGCAGTGCTACTTGGAGTTGGTGGGACCTTTAGGAGGCCGGGCCTAGTGGAAGGAAGCTAGGTCATTAAGGGCATGCCCTTAAAGGGGATATTGGGCCCCTAAGACTTTCCTCCCACCCCATGGAGGTTCTATGTCACAGGCCCAAAATAACAAGATGAAGCAACCATAGACTGAAAGCTCTGGAACGTGAGCCAAAATAAACCTTTTCTTTTTAAGTGATTTCTCTATTTGGTTCAGTGATGGAAAGTTGATTAGCACAGGATTAACCCTAAAAATATTTACGTGCAAAGAAATTGAAACAGTTTATTTCTAGAAAATAATAGAAAGTAAGCCAGGCATGGTGGTGCATGCCTGTAATACCAATACTTGAGAGGCTGAGACAGGAGGATCACAGGTTTGAGACCAACCTCAGCAAGGTAGTGAGACTCTCAGCAACCTAGCAAGACCCTGTTTCAAAACAAAAAATAAAAAGGACGGGATGTAGCTCGGAAGTAGAGTGCCCCTGAATTCAATCCCATTACCAAAAAAAGCAGAAAGAGAGAAAGTAGATCGGTGGGAACAGAATGGAGAATAAAATAGACCCACATACATTTAAGAATTTATAATAAACATGGTTTTTCATTTTGGAGTGATGGAAACCCAAGTATATCTAGCTTAAGCATAAGTGGATATTTAGTGATTATATCCTCAAACCTAGCAGCAACAAACCTGCCCTCAGGGCAACTAGAGCAGAGATGCTCACCACCACCAGTATCGCCACCTCTCCTTTGTCAGGCACACTCAAGACTGACTGCCTTACAGTTTCAAGATCAAAGCACAAAGATCTCTCTACTGCCAGCTCCAATTAGAAAAATCCCCAGGAAGAGTTCTTGGTGGTCAAGCATGGGTCCCATTTCCACCCCTGTAGCCACAGTACAGAGTTTGAGGTGTTTTGTTTTGTTTTAGTAGTACTGGTGATTGAACCCAGGGGCATTCTGGGTTCAATCCAGAATAGGCACCTCCAGCCCTATTTTTTTTATTTTTATTTTGAAAGAGGGTCTTACTAGGTTGCTGAGGGTCTCACTACTTGCTGAGGCTGTCCTCGAAACTGCAATCCTCCAGTCTCAGCCTCCCAAGTACTGGGATTACAGGTGTGCGCCACCACGCCCAGCTGAGTTTTGGTTATTGATTTTTAGAAGACAGGGAGGAAAGGGTGGTAGGTAGAGAAAACAGTAGCCAGTACAGGTGGTGGCACTTCAAGTCACAGAGGAAAACATGAATAACTCAAGTGAATGGAGTTAAATGGCTACCTCACCATTTAGAAAAACATTAAGCTAAATTCTGAACTAAATCAAATTTTAGATAAATCAAAGATTCAGGCATGGAACTTTTGATGCTGTCGTCTGACTATTGAAGCGTTAGGAATATACCCACAGTTCCTTCATATTGTTGCAAGAGGACAGGCATGGAGAGACGATGACCTGGAGACCAGGTTGGGAAGGAGAATTCCTTTATCTCCTCCAGCAGGGCCCAAAGAACTAAAGTCCGAAGTCTAAGCCCCAAATGGCATCAGCATACAGATTATATAGCCTCACAGTGACGGGCAAGTCTTGATTGTCTCGACAGGTACAGAAGCTTGAGTTAGGTTTTGTTTTTGTTTTTGTTTTTGCAGTACTGGGGCTTGGACCCAGGGGCATTCTACCTCTGAGCTACACCCCCAACCCTATTTCTTTTATTCTTTATTTTGAAACCGGGTCTCACAAAGTTGCGGAGGGCCTCACTAAGTAGCTGAGGCTGGCCGCGAACCCAGATCCTCCGGTCTCAGCCTCCCAAGTACTGGGATTACAAGCGTGCACCACCATGCCTGGCTTTTGAGTTAGGTTTCAGTTTCTTTTCCTGAGTCTAATTTCCTCTAAGTGGTCCCACCTGGCACGTGCACAGCTTAGGCTCCATGTGGTGGGTGCAGGGTGGCACCATCTTAGGCTTCTGCCTCGAAATGAGGCTTCAAAATATCAACATGTGGGCAATTCCCACGCAGTATCTGGTTTTCCTTTTCTAACTTTTTTTTTTTTTTTTTTTTGCGGTACCGGGGATTGAACCCAGGGGTGTTCTACCTCCGCGCTACGCCCCCGGCCCTATTTTTTTATACTTTATTTTTGAAACTGGGTCTCACAAAGTTGCGAAGGGCCTCACTAGGTAGAGAGAGAGAGAGAGAGAGAGAGAGAGAGAGGAGAGGGGGAGAGAGAGAGAGAGAGAGATAGATAAATAGATAGATAGATCGCGCGCGCATGTGTGCTGAGGTTGGCCGCGAACCCGGATCCTCCCGTCTCCGCCTCCCAAAGTACTGGGATTACAAGCGTGCGCCACCACGCCCGACTCTTTTCTAACTTTTTTCCCGTTGTGATCCAGCTTGCCATTTCTAGGATGCCTAACTCCAGCAAGCTCTTTCTAGTGGTCAGGCTTCTTTTGTTTTGCACTGTAAGCTTCAACCACCACCCAACCCAGACGAGGCTTTTCTGTGGAGTACACCCAAGTTTTGGTCAAGTATAAGCCTCTTAAACCCATACAGCCTGTCTACAAACCTCCACCTTGGCATTTTTCAGGAGGGACTGATGGAAGGCCCTGCCTGGCTTTATGCTTCCATTTTCGAGACCCTCCCACACAAGAATCGCTACAGCTTCTCCACTCCATCCCACTGTGACAAGAAGCAACACCAAGGACACGTGAGCATTGTTATACTTGGTTTTCTTTGGCAATTTCCAATTACACACAATCACATTGACAAGTGTATATTTTCTTTTGTTATTTTCACTGATAAGTAATGACAATAAGCATCCATTTGTTGAGGGCTCACCAAGTGCCAGGATGATGCCAAACACTTTGCATGGCATGATCTAGATGATTCCTTACTGACAACTCAGACGTTGTTTTTTACTCATTGTTATAAATGAAGAAGCTGGGCATGGTGGCGCACACTAGTAATCCCAGTACTTGGGAGGCTGACAGGAGGATCGCAGGTTCGCGGCCAGCCTCAGCTACTTAGTGAGGCCCTCTGCAACTTAGTGAGACCCTGTTTCAAAATAAAGAATAAAAAATAGGGCTGGGAGTGGAGCTTGGAGGGAGAATGCCCCTGGGTTCAATCCCCAGTACTGCAAAAAAAAAAAACATAAATAAAATAAGTGAAGAAACAGTCGCTTGCCCAGGACACCCCGTTAATAAGTGATAGGCCAGATCCACTCCTGATCATGCTGGCGACTCTGTTCTTGGTTGTGTTCACTGTAGCACAAGCTATCCAACCAGTGTTTGGAAAGGAGTGGATCAAGATGTCAGGCTGAGCATGGGTTTGCCCTCCCACCTGTCTAAAACCCCATGAAATGCTTACAAATAAAGATTTGAAAATAGCCTAAATGAGCTAGGTGTGGTAGTGCATGCTTGTCATTCCAGTACTTGGGAGGTTGACACAGGAGGATGGCAGGTTTGCAGCCAGCCTCGGCAACTTAGTGAGGCCCTCTACAACTTAGTGAGACCCTGTTTCAAAATAAAAAATAAAATTAGGCTGGGGATTGTAGCTCAGAGGAAGAAGCCCCTGGGTTCAATCCCCAGTGCAAAAGAGGAGGAAGGAAAGGGAAAGGGGAGGAGGAGGAGGAGGAGGAGGAGAAGGAGAAGAAGAAGAAGAAAAAGGTAGCCTAAATGTATAATGGTGCAGAAAAACAATGAAAACAGTCACTAAAACATAGGGTTATGATGATCAAAGAGCCAAATGGAGCATGTAGGCCAGTAGGCCTTTCTCCGCTGTGATACAGAATAGTGCACACGAGTTGCATTTTCTACCTAGGCTAAAGCACTGCTGAGGAGGGTTGCTCTGTGAGACCCAGGAAAGAGTGAAAGATGGATGGCCTCTTCCCACAAGAAGAGCTACTGGGCCAAGCCCTTAGCATGTTATCACAGTCTGATAACAGAAAAAGCAGAGAACAGGGATTCTCAGGTACTGAGTTTCACAGATAACCAAGAATGTCAAATAATTATGGAGGAAATGGGTAGATTCTACTTTAGCTGAATCAAATGTATATTAGATGCTTAAATTTCCCCCAAATTTTACGCATGTGCATAAATGGCAATAGAAGCTTTAGTTTGGTTTGCACTAAAACTAATGAGTAGTCTAATAGCATGAGTTAATATACTTGTAGTATCTGGTTTTTAAAACATTATACATGTTTTGTTTCTTCTGGCGCGTGCGCGTGTGCGCGTGTGCGCGCACGTGTGTGTGTGTGTGTGTGTGTGTGTGTGTGTGTGGTGCTGGGGATTGAACCCAGGGACATTCTACCTCCGAGTCACATCCTAACTCTATTTTTATTTTTTATTATTTGGAAACAGAGTCTCGCTAAATTGCTGGGGCTGGCTTTGAACTGGCAATCCTCCTGTCTCAGCCTTCCAAGTACTGGGATTACAGGCATGTGCCACCATGCCCAGCAGTCTTCTGAATATTTAAATATTTAACCTAGGTTTTCTTTTTTCCTGTTTTAAGAATTTAACTCAAATGTACGTGATTCTTGGGGTGATAGGCAGAGGAATGGCCTGCCCAAACATGTTCACCTGGAACCTATAAATATGTTGTTACATGGCAAGAGGGAATTCGGGTTGCAGATGGAATTATGTAAGAGTCCCCAGCCATGGGGGGCTTTGAAGATGGAAGGGGGCTTTGAGCCCAGGAATGAAGGCTGCCTCTTGAAACTGGAAAAGGTCAGAAACGGATTTACCCCTAGAGCCTCCAGAAAGCAATGCAGCCCTGCTGACACTGGCTGTTAGCCTAGTTGTTAGCCCTTTTCCAACTTCTGACATTCAGAATTGTGGGATAATAAATATGAGTAGTTTCAAGCTACTATATTGTGGTAATTTGTGACAGCAGCGAAAGGAAACTAATACATCTGAAAATAGCATCCCGGGGCTCCATGGAACACAACTGGAAAATCCCCATTCTGAAAGAGCCTCTGGATCTCTGCACATGAGCAATTATGCCCATGCAAGGATTATTTCACATCTCTAAAAACTATGACGTTAACCGTGATAGATACCTACCATTTTTACTAGTGAAAGGATTTTTTTTTACTTTTTCTGTTAACAACAGCTTATGTAAAAGTCCTATCCTTAGTTGATTAAAACAAAACAACAAAAAGATGTAATTATTGCAGATAATTGGAAATTCAAATACCCTACTTCTGAGGAGTTTTACAAGCCACCTAGTCTAGGACATCTCTTAACTTTTTTTTCTCTTTAAAGTGGGCAGAAAGTACATTATCATAATAAGTAGATATGCATAAAGCTATGAAAATGTAGGCTAATAGCCATTTAAGTGTAAAGAGCTAGCTATTATAATGCCATATGCTAAATTATTCTCCTTTGTGGTAAAATACAATCTTACTGTATTATAGCACATAAAATTGGAAAAGGTTCCACAGGCAATAACATAGGTACTCACTCTGTACAAAGTACAGTAATACTAGTTTGATTCTGTATAAATTCATAAGCACTTTGAGATTTATGATAAACGCCTATTGTCCACCCTAGAAATGATGAAGGAATTCAACATCGTTTTGCTGAAATTTGTCAAAGCCATTTGAAAGCTTAATGAAAATGTTTAATGCATTTACTGAATAATTTCAACATACTTAGCCTGATGCTAGACACTGGTGGAAAACAAAAGAGGTGGAATATTTGGTTCCTGTTTCTTTTTTGGAGCAGTAACGCATGAATACATGAACCACACGGCAATGACAGTAACATAATGTGACGCAGGTAATGAGGCACAGATAGATGCTCTAGGCACCAGAGTGAGAAGTGGGAGACAAAATCTTTGAGAAAGAACTATGGAAGAGATGGACCATGACCTATATCAAAAAGACAGGCGAACCGGGAATGTCAGAGCAAGGAGAGAGAAGCACATTTGCAGAAGGGGCAACACAGGTACTCTTCTAGTTGAGGTATGCAAAGAGAAGACGATGAGCCACACCATCTGTATATTTGAGTTCTTGAAGTAGTAATGAGAAACTAAGAAAAAAACAAAACAGTTTGTGCTGAGCCATCTCTGCTTTCTCATCTGGTCTCGGCTGTGATGGATGAAAGGTGTTTGTGAAACACCTGACAGAGGTGCACACGTGTGACCGCAATGTGGGCAGAGCCAGATGGAGACTAAGTTCACAACCTTGACCTCTTTAGTTCTGTGATATGTTCGTCCACACTAGGGCAAATAGAAAATGTAGTGAATCTTCATCAAAGGTAAAGCTGGACGTTAGTTAAAATGCTAAGAATGTTCTGTGATAACCCCATTGCACAGGGGATGGGGTCCATTGTGAACTGAACTCAACTTCCATTTGTGCAGGGTGACGAGTTTCAAAAGCAGAATGAGGGAGGAGGGCGGGGACAGGCAGATGCCTGAGCAAATACTGGGTATGTTAGTTGGAGCTGAACTAGAGGAAGCAACTTCTCAGACTGTCATGACAGGAGGTGACTGGGCAAGTTACAGCAAGGCGCCCATGCAGGGGGAGGATGTTTCCTTTTCAAAATGAATGTTTCCCTTTCAAAAAAGGCTCTCAGGTCCTTGAGAAGATGATTCTAGATGGTAGAAGAGAAACATCTCTAAGAGGGAGAGAAAATCTACAATTGCAAGCTTTCTAAAGGAACTGCTCTGTGGCCTGGGAAGGTTCAAGGACCTGTCTATCACCAGGTGTGACTGGAACAAACAAATCTCCTGGCTGTGTTGAACTTTCTCAGGCAGACACTCTAGCCAGGCATGGTGGTACACGCCTGTAATCCCAGTACTTGGGAAGCTGACAGGAGGATCGCAGATTTGAGGACATGACCTCAGTGAGACTGTTTCAAAATAAAAAATTAAAAGAGCTGGGGGTGTCATTCAGAGGTAAAATGTTCCTGGGTCCGATCCTCAGTACCCAAACAAGCAAACAGTTGCACAGAGACTTTAAGGGGGTTGGGCACATCCTAGGGGTACAGCCTTGAGCCGATAGAAACTATGTTAGTATTTGTTCAGGGCTTTTAGTGGAGGAGGGCACAGGAGTGGACAAGATCATATGTACAGAGAGTTAGTCACTTATATAGGCCAACGTTGAGGCCCAGTTGAAAAGAGTCTGTCTAAAGTTTGGTCAAGAACAGAGTCTTTGTTACCTTTTAATATTTGTTCAAAATGATCCACTTAGCTCACTTAAAAAATACCATCACTAAGAGTGATATTTGGTTTCTTTCAACGTATGTTATAAATCTGGGTCTTGTTTTTTTTTTTTTTTTTTTTTTTTGCGGTACCGGGGATTGAACGCAGGGGCGTTCTACCTCCGCGCTACACCCTCAGCCCTATTTTTTTTATGCTTTTATTTTTGAAACCGGGTCTCACAAAGTTGCAGAGGGCCTCACTAGGTAGAGAGAGAGAGCTGAGGCTGGCTGCGAACCCGGATCCTCCGGTCTCCGCCTCCCAAAGTACTGGGATTACAAGCGTGCACCACCACGCCCGGCTTGGGTCTTGTTTTTTAATTAAAATTAATTTTAGTTCTTTCTCTCCTTCTTTTTGTTCTTGTGTTTGCAGTATGATCACAGGGGAGTAGGAAGAGCGTTTTGCTAAAGTTATTCCAGGCCTTGGCATAGCTCTTCGGTTCATGTTTTAAGACTCTGCAGCAGAAAGAAGCCTTTAGGAACGGGAGTGACCTTGGACAGGTCATTCCACCCATCCCTCCACCCACCGCTTGGGCCTGAGCAGGTGCAGTTCAGAATGACTTCAAGAGGACTTGAACTTTTATAGGCAACAGGCTGCACTTTAGATGTCCCGGCCTGTGCAGACATACTAAATCAGAATTAAATGTTAATGATGGTGGTGTCTGGGCCACTCTGCTGGGGAAACTGAAATGCAGAGAAACGAGGCTCTAACAGCTGTCAGTAATCAGGTCGCTGCCTTCCCCTGAGCCCTGGCTGCCAAGACTTACGCCAACACCTACTCTCATTAATGACCCTGCTGCCGAAAAGACTCTCCTTTTCCAAGATGTTGGGCTGGAGGAACATGTGTTGTTTCAGGAGAAGCTGACAGTCCTTGAGCGAAGCACCAAAGGAGGGCATGAGTTCACACGCAGAGAAAAGAATGGTCTGATGCACCACTAAATGTGCCGCAAGCAGAAGAAAACGTGTGGCCGGTCTGCGCCTGCGCTTCCGCTGCTGTGGGCAAAGCAGACTTCAGGGGAGGCTGGCTCGCCCATGGGCTTATGATAGGTTCTTTTTCGTGGTTCTTGTCTTTTCCTGCAAAATGAATAGATTCTAACATGCTGTCAAATCTTCTTTCTTGTTAATTTAGCAGTAAGAGTTTTTCCTGGTATTTATTCCAAATGTATTATTGGTGGGCTACTGATTTTTTTCTTTTGTTTTTTGTGGTACTGAGGACTGAACCCAGGGGCATTCTACCTCTGAGCTACACCCCCCCCCCGAGCCTTTTTTTTTTTAATTTTGAAACAGGATCTCATTAGGTTGATGAGAGTCTCACTACTTTCTGAGGTTGTTCTTGAACCTGTGATCCTCCTGTCTCAGCCTCCTAAGTACTAGGATTACAGGCATACACCACTATACCCAGCTGGGCTACTGATTCTTAATGGCTAGTGTTTTCATTTATAACTAGTAGATGATGTGCCAAGGTCTATTACAGGCCACTGAGAAAGCCAAGACCGGAGAAACCCATTCCAGATTTCCATTCTTCCATGATGAACTTCATTGATCTTTCCCAAATGAGAAGCTTAGATCTCACTCTTGGCAACATGCCCTGGTTGCTCTCCACAGGGAATTTCAGGGAAACTTTCCCACAGGTAATTCAAGTGGCTTGGAAGAAAATGAACTCTACTTCATATCTCATAAGTCAATGTAAGTTAATAGCTTCACATATGTGACTGTTGGGGATAGTGGAAGTCTCTCAAATAAAAAGCTTGTCTTGCTGTTTAGGCAGGACCATCAAGTTACGACTTAAGTAGATCCAGGTGTGTCCCCCACAGGCCCACTAGGCCCACTTTAGGAGGTGGGGCCTAGTGGAAGCAAGTTAGGTCATTGGGAGTGTGCCTTTGAGGAGGATATTAGAATCCTGGCCTCTTCCCCTCTCTCCCTCTCTCTCTCTCTCTCTGCTTTCTGGCAGCCACGAGGTGAACAGAGATCCTCTGCCACGTGCTTCTGCCATGATGTACTATGCTGCCACTGACCCAAAGTCACTGGGCCAAGTGCCTATGGACAGAAATCTCTGAAACCATGAGCCAAAATAAGTCTTTCCTTTGGATCCCTAATTATCTCAGCGATGGAACCCTGACAAACATGGGAATTAATTAATGTACACAAGTGTTGAAAAAATGGAAAAGTCAAGCTGGGCGTGGTGGCGCATGCTTGTAATCCCAGTACTTGGGAGGCTGAGACAGGAGGATCACAGGTTCGCGGCCAGCCTCAGCTACTTAGTGAGGCCCTCTGCAACTTAGTGAGACCCTGTTTCAAAAATAAAGAATAAAAAGTAGGGTGAGGGTGTAGCCTGGAGGTAGAATGCCCCCCTGGGTTCAATCCCTGGTTCTTTTTTTTAACAAGCATTTAACTTTATTTCACCACTGTCATCTAAAGCTTGATTTTATAAACCAT
Organism: Glis glis; assembly: GCA_004027185.1. Lineage (NCBI taxonomy): Eukaryota > Metazoa > Chordata > Mammalia > Rodentia > Gliridae > Glis > Glis glis. The sequence continues at coordinate 17,319 of PVJS01015059.1, read as the reverse complement.
TAGAAATTGAGTTCTATATTACAGGAATCAAACAGTACAATTATCCATTGCTTCATGGGTTCAAGTTATATAAATTGACATCAAATAATTAGAATTCTCTCCACAATGAAATAAACAAAAGGACCCAATAAAGCAGTATTTCATTGTTTTCAGTGTCTAAACAAAGATTCTAAATATTCAGACTGCTTTTTCTATATCTTATATCCAAGTATCTCTCTATATATATATCCTGAGTTGGACTACTTGACCAAAATGACTTAGGAAAGTATTCCGGTTTGTAGCAAAAGATCTTCCGACTACAATGATCACCTTCAAAGGAATTCACATTACAGCACGAACAAAACCTGTGGGCTTCTCTCAAACAATGTGTACCATACTTACTACGTTAACCTTACGGTAAGTCAAACAGGTGCCAAAATATGGAACAATTATGCACAGTTCACCAAGTATAATACTGGCTTTCCCCATCTAAGAATTAACCGATGAAATAAAACATATCAACTATAGTTGACTTGGTTTCAGGAAAACCAGACTTGAGAATTATAATTACACTATTTTCCTCATCTCACGCTCAGTCATTGACAGGAATTTTGTAGGCCACAGTGCTGTTGACCTTGAGGATCGTGGTGGTGAATGAACGAAGATGGACTTCCTTAGAATTGGCAATGAACTGTGGTCCCGACTCTTCCCATTTTTCAGGTACAACCAAATCTTTGTATAAATCAGCAGATCAAATGAACAAGAAACTTCTATCAGTGGAAGAAATGTCACTGTAGCTGTGATTTGTCTGATCACTGAACGGATTTTATCCTGAATAGCTTTCTGAGACTTTTCTCTGGGAGCACTGTCATCTTTCGAAGTCTGATCGCACTCAATGTCAAACTGCCATCGTTCGAGGACTTTGCCACTTTGGATATTTGAGATGACCACCACCGGTTTCTGAACGGAGCACTTGTACAGCCAATCTTTTAGCTGTTCCACCACATTATTGAGGTACTTTAGGAGCTCGGGATTGGTAGTTACGAGCAAGGTAAGTCCATACTTCTGCACTCCAGTAAAGGTTCCAGATGGATAGATGCTCGTTGATATAAAATGCTGTTGATGCCAAATGAGAAGAACTCCACCCCGATGTCCGCGCTCCCGCGCAGGGTGATGCCCTGCTCTGGGGCGAGCTGCAGCACCATGGCCCGGCCGACCTCGAAGAAGGCCTGCACTGGGCCAGATCCCGCCACAGGGCTCCAAAGTAACGAGGCAGTACGCGCTGGGGCGCTGAGCGTGACAAGCACCGCAAACCCCCATTTTTAAAAACCCCCATTTTTAAAAACCCCAATTTTTTAAAAAATTATTTTTTTAAAGGGCTGGGGGTATTGCTTGGAGGTAGAATGACTTAGGTTCAATCCTCAGTACCAAAAAATAGAAAAGAAAAGAGACAGCAAGGGGGGGGCAGTTTAAATTATAGATATAGGCAGGAAGTTCATCAGGAAAAATGTAGCTCCAAGAGGTGACCAAATGGTTGAGACTTGTATACAGTCTGAGCCCAAACTAAGCAAAAGGAGCTTTGGGCTTCTGGGCAGGGGACACAAGTTGTGGGAAGGGGAGTAAAGGAAATGTATGGTAAATAAGGACTGTCTCGTTGTGTAGTAAAGAGCTGAACAGCTCTGTTCTTGGTAAAGAGACATTTTTATTTATTTTATTTATTTGGGGTACTGGGGATTGAACCCAGGGTCATTCTGCCTCTGAGTTACACCTTCAGCCTTATTTTATTATTTTTTATTTTGGAGCAGGGTCTCACTTAGTTGCTGAGGCTGTCTGTGAAGTTGAAATCCTCCTGTCTCAGCCTCCCAAGTACTGGGATTACAGGCATGTACCACCATGCCCCGCTCAGAGACATCTTTAAAAATGGAAGTCTCTGGCCGAGCGTGGTAGCACATGCTTGTAATCCCAGTACTTTGGGAGGCGGAGACCAGAGGATCCGGGTTCGCGGCCAGCTTCAGTTCTCTCGTTCTCTCTCTCTCCCTGTCTCTCTGTCTCTCTCTCTCTCTCTCCTTAGTGAGGACCTCCGCAACTTCGCGAGACACGGTTTCAAAATAAAGTATAAAAAAATAGGGCCGGGGGTGTAGCGCGGAGGTAGAACGCCCCTGCGTTCAATCCCCGGTACCACAAAAAAAAAATGGAAGTCTCTTATATACATATATGCTCTGCTTTTAGGCAATTAGAGAGAGATAAAGAGCTTTTCCTGTGTTTTCTAGTTCTCAGTAGCCTTTAACTCAAATTAATCCATAGGCTAAAAGGGCATATTTTGGAATGGCACAGCATATTCTTTAAACACAATAGTATCATGAGAGAAGAGTCGACTCCTCAGGATCTGCAGGTCCTTCACTTACATGACAGAAAAGAATGTCAGCACGAGCCAGTCAGAGACATAAACAGGGGTTTATTTAGGAAAACAAGAAACACACATTCGAGAGAGAACACGAGCCGCCTCCAGAGGGAGGGAGGCCCCCTTTGGGAGTGCAGGGCTCTTCCTCTGGAGGAAACTTTGAAAATGGGAAACTTGAGAGGTGGGGTTTCAGCCTAATGACTGGATCCTTCCATCACAGAGCACAGAGCAGGTGGTGGAGGTCTGCTTCTTCTTGGGATCTTCAGGTTGACATTATCTAGTTGATGGATGGCACTTAACTACACATAGTATCGGGCTTTGAACAGTATCTTTCTCTAGACTCCTTTGATCAGTCTAAAAACAGAGTCTGTATGCACGATTCACTGGACATATAGAGTTCTAAGATTTGTTGGACAGACATTCAGAGTAAAGATGAGGACCATCAGGAGTTTTTATTTATTATTTATTTATTTATTTATTTATTGCGGTACCGGGGATTGAACCCAGGGGCATTCTACCTCCGAGCTACATCCCCGGCCTTATTTTTTATACTTTATTTTGAAACTGGGTCTCACAAAGTGGCAGAGGCCTCACTAAGTAGCTGAGGCTGGCTGCGAACCCAGATCCTCCGGTCTCAGCCTCCCAAGTACTGGGATTACAAGCGTGCGCCACCATGCCCACCTATATATTTTTATTTATTTATTTTTTTGGTACTGAGGATTGAACCCAGGGGCATTCTACCTCCTAGCTACATCCTCAGCCCTATTTTTATTCTTTATTTTTGAAACAGGGTCTCACTAAGTTGCGGTGGACCTCACTAAGTAGCTGAGGCTGGCTGCGAACCCGGATCCTCTGGTCTCAACCTCCCTAGTACTGGGATTACAAGCGTGTGCCACCACGCCCCGCTGGGAGTTTTTAGATTTAAAGCTACAGTCTCCCTTTTCTTCCTTGTTTCCTTTCTACCTATTACTTTTATTTTTCCTATCCTACCTCCGTAGGAACTAGAGAAACATTGGCTGGTTAACAAAGGAAAGGATGATTGAGCTGCCGGCCATCATGTGTCCATAAACATGAGTAAGGAATAATGCAGAGAAAGGAAAGATGGAGTCTAGCACACAAGGGGGCGGGGTGGTGGTGGTGGAATCGGAACGCTGCTGAAACTTTTCCTTTAATTTTACTGTGGGAACCAGAGAGGCATCAATATAAGACACAGGTAGATCACAGGCTGATAGCTGTTTGAAGTTGCTTCATGCAACCCATGTATTTTATTGAGAGTTTACTGTGTGCTGCAGAAGATATAAAAGTGAATCTAATATGATGTGGTGCATAGGAAATATGCAGCTTAGCCACAGAAATAAAACATCCTTATAAATAACTGTATCAAAGTAATGGGGAGAGGAATTGAGAAGTCAAAGCACAGAACTGAGGAGATTAGAAGGGGATATGAGCAAGGTGGTTCTACCTCCATCCGTTGAACTGCGTGGAAGAAGGGAAGGCACGGAGGGCCTGGGGTGCTGCATGCCAGCCGCACGCTAAATTCTTTTTTAATTTTTTTCCTGTGGTGCTGGGGATTGAACCCAGGGACATTCTACCTCTGAGCTACACCCCCAGCCCTATTTTTCATTATTTATTTTGAAACAGGGTCTCACTAAGTTGCGGAAGGCTTCACTAAGTAGCTGAGGCTGGCTGCAAACCTGCAATTCTCCTGTCTCAGCCTCCCAAGTACTGGGATTACAAGTGTGAGCCACCACGCCCGGCTCACTAAATTCTGTTAAAGAAAAAATGGTGCGCCGGGCATGGTGGCGCACGCTTGTAATCCCAGTACTTTGGGAGGCGGAGACCGGAGGATCCGGGTTCGCGGCCAACCTCAGCGCGCATGCGCGCGCGATCTATATCTATATCTATATCTATATCTATATCTCCTCTCTCCTCTCTCCCTCTCTCTCTCTCTCTCTCTCTCTCTCTCTCCCTAGTGAGGCCCTCCGCAACTTCGTGAGACCCGGTTTCAAAAATAAAGCATAAAAAAATGGGGCCGGGGGCGTAGCGTGGAGGTAGAACGCCCCTGCGTTCAATCCCCGGTACCGCAAAAAAAAAAGAAAAAGAAAAAGAAAAAATAGTGCAATGAAGCTTGTCAAAGCACAGGAAGTGACAGTATTACCAGAGTCCTAGGTCAGACGTCCAACTCCGGGGATCCAACAAATCAGGTCCAGTCACTTGCTCCAAAAACCAAACAGAAAAGGTAATGGTGAAAGGCAGGAAAGGAGCCTTAATCACTATAACTACTCCGGGAAGACAAGGGGACCAGCGTCCTTAGTCCTGACTTTGAGGGGCTCGCAATGACTTTGAGGTTTTATAGAAAGGGGAATGAGGGCCAGGGTTGGGGTTTGCTGGAGGCTGGAGGCTTTGCACAGCTGCCAAGGCAGGTCATCCTGTTCAGGTGTGGTCTTGTCCATCATCCCAGGATTGGTCAGGTGATGTCTTGTTGGCATAAGAAAGTTGCTGTTGCCTGGGGGTTAGCTTGGACTCATCACAAGATGTTTATCTAGCAGACCTGTTGTTCCTGGAACCCACGGTGACTCAGAGCACAGGAAACAGATGCAAAATGGAGGCAGAGGTGCCAAGCGTTTGGTCCTGCTTTGAGCCATTCGTCAGACATTTGCAGGCAAAAGTGGAGAGTGTAACTCCTTGTAAAATCAGGTCTTAGGACATATCACCTAGAATATGACTGTAGGAGCCCAGAATATGCCACCCCAAAATATGAGAAACTACAGCCACAGAATCTCTGAAAAGTTTGTAGGAGGGATTTACATCTACAAATGAAATCTCCACTTTTAAGCCTTTCTCCCTCTCTGCACCAGGAAGAGAAGGATGACTACATCGCTAAATACTTATCAGAGGAGAAGGGACTGGCTTGAACTACATAGCACACCTTACCTTGTTTTATGTTGCTTTTCCCAGCCATCTCATCTTTAATTTTTTTTTCCTGGTACCAGGACTTGAACCCATGGGTGTTACACCACTGTGCTACACCTCCAGCCCATTTTATTTTGAGGCAGGGTCTCACTAAGTTGCTCTGGCTGGTCTCAAACTTTTGATCCTCCTGCCTCAACCTCCTGGGTAGGGTGCAGCACCATGTCCAGCAGGCCATCTCATCTTAAAGAGGCCTCTCCCACACGCTTCTCTCTTTGTTTCGAAAATCAATGGCATTTAAGCCTGAAGTTTAAATTGGTGTTTTTTTTTTTTTTTGGCCTACTCTAGAGATTTACTCATTTCTCTGGATTATCTTTCATGTACGCAGGAGGTATACATGTCATTAAACTTCTATTTTTCTCTTATTAATTTGTCTTTTGTTACAGAGTCCCAGCTAAGACCTGAAAAGTGGGAGAAAATTATTTACCTCTACTCTCATAGAGCTTTTTTTTTTTTAGCCGAGAATTAAATTGACATGCGTGGGACCCTAAAATATGCCACCACAAAAATATATTTCCTTGGCACATATCAAGTTGGTTATTCATAGAAATTGTAGACTTCTGCAGACACACGGCTCTGAAAAGCTGTCCTTTTATAAAATGAAATTGTTATCTATAAAGGAAATACCCATTAGTGAAGTAAATAAACAGCAGAGATAAACAGGCTTCCTATATCCCCCTTTCAACCTAAGAAAGATTTTTACACAGGAAGAGAGATTGGGAGTCTTAATACCTGGCCAGACAGAGATGACCACAGGTGGCTGTTACCTGGGAGACATAGCAAGACAACCCTTGCTCACTGTGCACGTCCTCCCGCCAACCTTCCATAGCCTGTGCCTCCTTCTTCCTCCAAAGCCCACGGCCTGAGCCCTTTGTTTAGCTCTATGTAAGATCAGGCATCTCGTCCCTCTTTGAGTCTTCATACTATGAGCACGACTCCCATTCCGGGGCATGTCATAAATCTTGTTTGATTTTTTTTCTCTGTTAATCTATCTATTGTCCATTCATTTCATTGACTAAAATTATCATTCAGAGGGAGAAGAGCAAATTCAAAACTTCCCTACACATAGGACAGATAAACAGGAGAAAAACATACAAATTTATTTGATACAAATTTTACATGGCATGGGGGACTTTAAAAGGAAATGAAGACCTAACGATGCAATTAGAGGTGAACACTTTTCTACTGAATTGGATAACAAGTAGTACATTTAAAAAATGTAATAACTCGAATGAGCTTTTAAATATAATAACACAAATGGGTACTTAAATGGGTGAAGATAAAGGTTAATTTAGTAAGGTTTGTGTGTCTATATTTCCCTTGGCCTCAACTTTCCATCCTTGATAATAAGAATGACACTTTCCTTCTGGCATAAGGAGGGCACTGTTCACAAGAGAATTTCATCTCCTGCATTTAAGAAACAGAAGAAAAGTCAGAGTGACCTTGTACCTGCTGTTTTTCAAGTGCTTGTAATGGAAAATAGTCAATACGCCAGAGTGGCCTATTTTGAGGTGACATGTACTTAACTCCATAAAGTACACTTTATCCAGAACCATCTTAATAGTTACAGGAACCACTGCAATGAGATTTTGCAGTGGGGAAGAGAGACTGAGCTCAACTCTGAATATAGCACGGGCAGTGGGGAATTTATAGCCAAGAACTGAGGTAGGGGTTTGTGGGTGGGAAATTACTAAGAGGATACATAAGGAGAAGGGGGGATTCTGACAAAGCCAACCTAATGGGATTCTTGTTAAAAGCAACACAGGGTCATCAGACATCATTTGGAAGATATTAGGGAATGAGGAGTGTGATCTGATATTGAGGGTGATCAGCTACCAAGGGTAAAAGGTTTTTGCTAAACTGACTTAGCAGAGTTCTTGCTAAAACTGGATTTTTTTTCCTTTTCTTTTCTTTTTTTGATACTAGAGATTGAACCCAGTGCCTCATGCATGCTAGGCAAGCACTACACCACTGAGATACATACCCTGCCCTTTTAAAATTTTACTTTGATATGGGGTCTTGCTAAGTTGCTCAGTCTGGCTTCATACTTGAGATTCTTCTGCTTCAGCCTCCCAAGAAGTTGGGATTATAGGTGTGTGCCACTGTACCCAGCGTTAAAACTGGATTTTACAAAGCAATGCAGAGATGGGCCTGAGAGAAGGTTCAGGAGCCTGGTTGAAGTTTGGTCAAGCAGAGAATCTTTGTCAGCTCCCTATGATGGTTTTGATGACTCGTATTAATAATTCGGAAGTAATAGCTTCAGGCTTGGCTAGATCCAGGGCTCAAATTTTGTTCCCAAGATGCTGTCTCCTGCTCTTTTAATTCTGCTTTCCTCTGAATTGCTTCCAAGGTGGTGGCAAAATGGCATCCTACAGGCTCACGTCCTCACAGGAAAAACAAGACAAAAAGAACTTCTCTTCCATCCTTTTTTATAGTGGCTAGAACAATGGATTACAGTGATGGGCAGGCCTTGGACATGAGACACCCCTAGAGCTACAAGGGTTTGCATCACATTTGGGGATCAACAAATGATACTCCCCCAACCCAAACATGGCAATTTTTGGCATGCTGGGCAATTGGATCTAAAGGAAATTAAAAGGCTGAAGAGCAGGTCTAGAACCAAGGTCCCTCTAACCTTGTCTTGCTCCTCTCCCCCCTAAGAGAGACTCTCTTTAGATTCTCCTTATCTGCATTAAGGATAGATTGCAAGGGGGAACACAAGTGCCTTCCATCCCACCCTGAAGCCTTGTTGTCCATCAAGAAAAGAAGACTGAGGAGTGGAAACACACTGGACAGGCTTCTCTTTCAGGAGGATATCTGTCCCTTGGGTTCGATCAAATTCTATACAAAATCATTTTATAAGCTAATTTCTGTGTCTGAGGACCATTCATTCCCCTAATAGTCATTTGTGACCCCTCAAAATTGTCTCTACTCCCATTCTCCCCCTCCCCTATAGAAAGGAGTAGATAAGCTTGTGAATCATGTCATGCGGGTGGATAATTGCACTGTGTGATTGCCTCCGTGCATGGAATAAATTTGTATGTATTTTCTCCAATTAAGATGTCTTTGTTAATTTATTTCAGTGACTCTTTAGCAGGTGAAGGGGAAATCTTCCTTCACCCCTATAAGTCATAACCCTCTTCCCACATCATAAGGACTGAGAAAGATAATCAATGTACTATTCACATAAAAAAAAAAGGAATCTGACTGCTGAGCTGGTCCGTATGGAAGTGTCTTCATCTAGGAGGACTGTAAGTCCCTCTCTGAAGAGAAGCATCAGGCCACATGTCACCAAATGTTCCTGCAACGCACATGGGACAGACTTGGCGCCATAGTGAGAGTGGAAAGCGTGTTGGAAGCCTGTCTACATCTACGCCCAACTCACTGTGTGGCCTGTGTTTTGGTCACTTGTCTAAGCCAGTGCTTCCCAACAGAGGACAATTCTCACCCCTACACCAAGAAGGAAGGAATAAAGACATGGAGACTCTGAGCAAATCTGAACAAATAGGCCACACTAAAGTTACCTCAGTTTACTACTGTCAGATCACACCCCCTTTGTCCACCTATGTTTCTCCACAACTATCCACTCTTCATCAAACCTGAGCGTAAAAATGCAAGCCGGGCATGGTGGCCCATGCCTGTAATCCCAGTACTTGGGAGGCTGAAACAGGAGGATCGCAGGTTCAAGGCCAGTCTTCTTTAGTGAGGCCCCCTGCAACTTAGTGAGAACCTGTTTCAAAATATAAGTAAAAAGACCTGGGGGTGTAGCTCAGAGGTAAAATGCCCCTGGGTTCAATCCCCAGTACCGCAAAAGAAGACCTTTTCTCTTTATAAGTTGGTTATCTCAGGTATTTTGTATAGTGATGGAAAGTTGAATAACATAATTTATTTTTTAAAAAAAACTCTTTCATGTTTCATTAGTAGAAGCTTTGCTTAATAAAATAATTCCCATAGCTATAAGAAGTAATGATTTGCTGCGCAAGTGCCATAGAATAAAATAAAATGTGCTTCGACTTCAGGTTGGGAGGCAAATATTGAACGCCTGCAAAGACTGCAAAATCCCCAAGGAAAGACTCTCTTTTACTACTTATTACCATCCAGAGAGCAAGGAATGCTGAATATGCGTAAATGCTTAAACAGCGATGTTAAATCTGGATTTGAAGTTTTTAAAAAGGTAAAAATACCAGCAAACAACAGTGGCCTAGAGGATGTTGCCTCTCTTGTACCTTTTAATTACTTACTTTTGTTTTTAAATATCTATTATAGAGGAAAGAGCTTTGTTATGCTAAAACTAATATTCACTGGCAAAAAACTTAGAAAGTAAAGCTGCAAAAAAGGAAATCTAAAAATGTCCCCATCCAGAAATAACTCATGCTGATGCCTCATATGCATTCTTTCTCTCTCTCCTTGCAAACATATACATTTTAACAGTGTACTTGAAAGTGCTGTTAGACCTGCATAAGGGAGAAGGGTCACCCTTACACAGAGGACATCTGTGGTCCAGATACCCTGCAGCAGTTGCTAGAAGCTGATGACAGCAATAATGATCACACCTTTTTTTTTTTTTTGCAGAATCATCCATCCTTGCTAATATAATAATCTAGGATGTTTGGTTTTGTACATATTTAAGCTGCACAGCCACAAATGAAAAAAAATAGGCTTTTCCCAAAGCCTTTTTAGGACAGGGAAAACTTTGTCCTCTACCCTCTTATATTCTGTAGCTGGTGCTTGTGAATTAAACTGACAAAAGACAATTTAATAGGAGAAAATAGTTTATTCATGTGCACACAGGAGCCAACAACAATAAATAGTTGGGTTGTTAAATGGTTAAAGCTAAAGGTTTATGATGTACTTAACTGAGTAGGGGAAAGGGGGGGCAGAAAAGTATTCTATGGAAGAACAAATAGGAAAGACAAATGAGGTTTTAGGAGAACAGGTATCAGGTTGGAAAGTTAGTGACACTGTTAGTCTGTACAGGTGCAAGTGGTCTCTCCATCTTCTTGGGGCCATGAAACTCCTCTGGAGAGGAGATTTATGTTGGCTTTGCTCCTGGTTGCTCTCCTGGGAGTGGACCTGCCCCAAACAAGGAACACGTGGCCGTCCTCATTTGTCAGATGTGTCTGCTGTGGGCAGATAAAGGGAGCTCCAGAAGACTTCTTTCTGCAGCCATCGAATTGCTAATGAGTTTAAGACAATCTTTATACAAGCTCTGAGAGTCCAGCTAGGTCCCCCAACCTTCAAAGAAGCGAAAGCTGCAGAAGGGGTGGGAGCTGAGCTCTTGGCGTCTTGGCCCTCCGTGGCCCTTCACTGACAACAGTCTGTGTGACTGCTTCAACGAACCCCACTTTACAAATGGCAAACTAGAGGCTCAGAGAGCTTAGGTAAAAGGCCTAGGAGTCTGAGCCTAGATTGTACCTGGAAGTCTGGAACCATATTACTTTTATTCAGCAAACCTTTCCTGAGTGAACTGTGTGGCAGATTCTAGGACCAGGCACTGAAGATGTAAAGTCACATAGACTGCTGGTGCCCTGGAGACACTGCAGTCGGTCTCAGGAGAAATCAGAGAGCCGTGACCGTTGTACACTGCGGCAGGTGCCGTGACGGAGACCGGCATTCTGCACGCACAGGCAGGTGCCATAGGGGCACGGAGGAGGAGCCCCTGCATCAGCCTGCGACAGCCTTCTGGCTACAGCGGGACCTCAGATGATCTTATTTGACTTGTACAGTTGTTACGGGTTGAATCATGTCCTCAAAAATTACGTAAAAGTCCTTGTCCCCAGTAACTCGGAATGTGACTTTATTTGGAAATAGGTAGTTGCAGATGTGATTAGTTAAGATTCAAACTGGAGTAGGGTGGGCTGCTAATCCAACACCACTGGTGTCCTTTCAATAACACAATGTGGGGAATCTCAGCAGTAGAGTGCAAACTTAGCATGTGTGAGGCCCTGGGTTCAATTCCCAGCACAAGAAAGGGAAGGAAGGAAGGAAGGAAGGAAGGAAGGAAGGAAGGGATTTTTAGTTCCTGAGTTTAGTATGGAACTAGAGAATATTATGCTAAGTGAGATCAGTCAGTCTCAGAAAGTCAATGGGTTATATGTTTTCTCTCATATGTGGAAACTAGAGAGAAAATAGGAAACAAAAGGGACTTCTGATAAATGAGGATAAAGACAAGTACAATAATGGAAGGGGATTCGGGGAGGGAGTTGAGGAAGGAAACAGTTCAAATAATGTTATGACCAAATCAACAACTTAGAGAGACCCTCAGCAACTTAGTGAGACCCTGTTTCAAAATAAAAAATAAAATAGGGCTGGTGGTGTGGCTTGGAGGTAGAATGCCCCTGAGTTCAATCCACCGTGCCACACACACAAATTAATAATGTAACGTCCATACATGAAGGTATCACTACCAATCTCACTAACATGTATGGGAAGGAAGGAAGGGGGAGCGGGGTCGGAGGGGGAAGGAAATACACCAAGTGCTGTGGGCATGTATGTTTGTATCACTTTGAATCTCACTATGATGTGTAATCACAGTGCACCAATAATAGTATAAAAAATAAAGAGAGAGAGAGAGAGAGGAGACAATGATGCGAGGAAGGGGTGGATTGTGACTGCTGAGCTCTGGGTGAGGAACAAAGGTCGTATCTGTCTTCTCCCTCTTTCCTCTGTGGGCTGCTGCTGCCTTCACAGGGCCTCTCTTCTGTTCAGCTCTGCCATGCAATACATGTTATCAGGGTCCCAAGAAGCAGATGAGAACTCTTTTTACTTTTTAATTCTGGGATAGGCCCCAGTGCCTCGCACATGCTGTGAGACAAGAATTCTTGCTAGTGCGCCTTGCTGGGGGAGTGCTCTCTGGAGAAGCAGGATGAGACAGGGCATAAAGCTCGACAAGAAGGGGCTCAGCTGGAGCCTGGCTTCCGGCTAACCCCATGGAGATGCTCTGGAGCACAGGACAACCTGGGGACAGGTGGTGAGAATGTGACAGAGCCCCCTGGGAGGTCAGAGCATTCCCTGTGAGGCTGGGGTGGGCACACCCCCTGGCAAGGTGCATGTGGCCCCCGGCCCACTCTCCTCCACCTCCAGGGCTGTCTGACAGTCTCACATTTCTTCTGCCCGTGTTGGGAGATGAATGGAAGAACCATACAAGGAGAAGCTCCTTCCTCCTGCAGTGTCTGCCCAGCGCAAAACCTACCACGGGGCTTGCTGCGAAGGAGAAAGGCTGGCAGGGTCCAGCCCACCTTCACAGAGCAGATAATAAAGGGTAGACTTTGAGCTGAGCAGCAGCCATAGACTAAAAACTGCCATACCCATTAAGATCATGTTTAGGCACGAAACCTTCCTTTGTGTTTCTTCTCTGTCTTCCTTCTTTTTGAGAGTTTATAATATTCACCCCAAAAATTAACAAAAGAGACTGTCCTGACTTGCTTTTTAGCTCAGGCCTGCAGCACTGGCAGGATGAACAGATGTCAGGGTCTTCTTACTGCCAGGACTAAGCTCTGTGGCCTGATAAACAGCACAAGAAAACACATTTGGGCGCCGCCCTTAAGGCCAACGCCTTTGGAGGCACTTCCCACGCACTTTTCCTTTGTGCTAGAAAAAGTAAGGGTTGGAGCCAAACAGGCAAATTCTGCCATGCATCTGTTCAAGCAATGACAGCTGTTCAAACTGTATGCAGCAAAACGGGGGAAGTTCTGGTGTCCAGATCTGCTCACAAATGTCGCTGTTGCTGACATTCTTGGAGTTCACTTTAAGGTTATCAAAGTAAGCCATGCATGGTGGCACACGCCTGTAATCCCTGGGAGGCTGAAACAGGAGGATTGCAGGTTGGAAGCCAGCCTTGGCAACTTAGTGAGGCCCTCAGCAACTTCGAGAGACCCTGTTTCAAAATAAAAAGTAAAATAAGGCTGGGGGTGTGGCTCAGAGATAGAATGTGCCTGGATTCAATCCCCAGCACCAAACACACAAAAAAAGGTTGTGAAAGTAGCAAGCCTTATACAAAAGACAAGAACAGAAACAAAATCACAAGTTTTGGTGAAGCAAACATAGTTTTAATAAATTTTCATAAAAATATATTTCTGTATTCGATTTGACATATTTATATTAAAATATTTAAAAAATTATTAAAATAAAATAAAATCACATTATATTTTCCAAATAATTCTTTTCCATTGTCATCATATTATCCCCAAAAGCTACAGAGGAGGCTGTGCACAGCACCATGGGAGGTTTTCTCATGTTCCCTTTTCCACATTGATTGACCTGTAAAGTTAATTTGAAATAATGTGCTCAGCGTTAACTTATGACTTTGGAGCAGAGTGAACCCATGAGACACAGCGCTCATTTATACTCCTGAACTTAAAAAAAAAAACTGAACTACTCATCAGTACCATACACTTCTTATTTCCATATATTAGGAAATAGCCTTACATTACTTGTATTGCTGGGATTTTTTAGTGTTTTAATTGTGCAATTAAAGTAATTTTTTACTGTTTTAATTGGATATCAGAAAAGCAATTTGCTTTTTTTTCCAGTGATCAATAGAAAAATGTTCTAAAAATCAGCAATTGCCTTCATCTTTATGAGGTGATTTTAGAAATTATTAGTATGTTCTTCCATTTCTGGGAATGTTATCATTTAAAGAATTAATGGTAGTTAGTGAAAAGCACAATGCAGCATATTTAATGAAATATATCACTAATGGTATTCTATTTATTTACATCTACTTTTGTGAACGAAGCAAATGCTTTAAAATATTTGCTAATTTGATGATATGGTTAAGTCTCGGTAAGTAGGGTACCACTGTGGTGTCTTTACTGGTAACATCTCTGTTGCCACATCCAGTGGCCTTGTCTCAGGCCTCATTCTCTCTGGCCTCTTTGAAATACCTGTTGGTCCATCCCAATCAGGTGCGTACAAAGCACTGATTCTCTTCTCACCTGTTTGCTCTGCTTTCGTCTCTGACCAGGGGAAGGCAGGAGCCCGGCTATGTCTTTGAAGATGGCTCTTGGCTAAAAGCCTAGGGACAAGATAGAAGAATAAAGCTTTCTTTGCAGCCCCCCCTCTGAGGATATTTTACACAAGATAAGGCAGCTAAGTCCAGCAAGATGGCGCCACCCAGTCCCTGCCATGTGGAACCCAAGATGGCGCCACCTAGTCCTGGCCACAAGAAGGCTAATACAGGAATCTAGCTCAGGAAGCAGAAGTGAAACCTGACCTGAACCCCCATATTGGTACCCCTGCCTGCCATTGATTCAATCAAAACCTGTCTCACTGGGGCTATAAAATCTGTATGATGACACCATTCGGGGCACAGACCCGGAGCTTTGGTCACTAAGACACACTGGTGAATAAAGAGACCTGCTTCATCCTACTTCGGCCTCTGTTTCTTGTCCTCCATGGAGCAAGCCTCCTACAGCAAGGGCATATACCAGACAAACCTCACTCTCCTCCTGTTCACTACAATCATAGAATTCTGTGTTAGCATTTTCACTACTGTGACAAAAATACCTGACAAGCACAACTTAGAGGAAGAAAGATTTATTTAGCTCATAGTTTTAGAGGTTTCAGAGCATTCAGTCCAAGTTCAATTGGTTCCCAGGCAAGAACTATAGCAACAGGCTTCAGGGCATGGCAGAGGGAAGCAGAGGACAGGGGTAGAGGCTACGCCCCAGGGCTGCAGCCATGTTCTACCTCCGAACTTGGCTGTATTGCTTGACATATGAACTTCAGGGAACATTTTAAATCCAAACCATAACAGGATTCAAAAAGACATCTTACTGGTCATAGGCTCCAAATCCCTTTCCCTAGAGGTTAGCATGAACACCCAATGAAACTCTCATCATCCATAGGATCTCAGCCAAGGCTCTAGAGGGCTAGGGACACAAATCAGGAAACCCAGATTTAAATCCCAGATTCATTCATTCCTTGTGTTTGCCTTTATAAACCTCACCCTCCAAATCTGTAAAATGGGGATCTCTGCCCTACATTGATTCATGAAGGTCACATGAAATGGTATGCATGAAAACAGTTTGTAAAAGAGTAACTTTTTATCAAGATCTTATAAAAGTACAGAGATTATTGAGGCTATTTTACACTTATTTAATTCTGACAACAACCCCATAAGGGATGTGTGTGTGTGTGTGTGTGTGTGTGTGTGTGTCCCTTGTATATTATTATTATATAAAATGAGAGAAACTGGAACCTTAGAATACTGATGTATCTTATTCAAGGTCACACAGCTAGTACCAGGGCTGAGATGAAAACCCTCTGTATTTAATTCCAAAGCTCACCCCTAAGCACCAAATGGGGTTCTTGGTTACAGGTGCCAGAAACAACTCTGATCATTACAACAGAAGGGTAGTGGAGGTTTACAACACCAGCCTGATGACCAGACTCGGAAAATTAGCTGGAACGATGGCAGGCCCAGAGAACAGAGGAGAAGGAAGTGTGTAAGATCTTCTAGCCATGAGAATTGGGAGAGACACTGTGACAGAGACCCTGCTGCCATCTCGTAGAGCGTCACTGTGGTTGCCATGGACGACTGCTCTGTCATCCATTCCAGATTCAAAATCCTGAGTTTCAGATTGGTGGAACATGGGACATGGCCCTGTCCTCAAAGGGATGGGAGAAGGTGTCCACCCATTCCTCCACAACAAGAACAAGGACACTTTGACATGCCAGGCAGGGACTCTTGCAGTTTCTGCACATGCCCCTTCCTCAACACACATATACACCACACACACACACACACACACACACACACACACACTCCCTTTCCTTTCTTTCTTCCTCAGATGGTAAAGTGCTTTCTCTCTCGTCCAATGCTAATCTTCATCTCTTAGTCTCGAGCACAAAGCAATAGAGTTATATAAGAACACCATTTTATTTTATTTCTTTTTGATACTGGAGAATGAACACAGGGGCATTCTACCTCTGAACTACACCCCCAGCCCTTTTTATTTTTTTATTTTGAAACAGGGTCTTACTAACTTGCCAAGGGCCTTGCTAAGTTGCTGAGGCTGGTCTTGAGTCTGTGATCCTCCTGTCTCAGCCTCCTGAGTACTGAGATTATAGGCATGTGCCACCACGCTCGGCCAGAGCACTATTTATAAAGGACACACCATCACTTGTCAAGTGAAGGGGAAAAGGCACATCCGGAAGGTGATGTTGGAATAACTAGTTAAAAACTGAGAAAAATAAACTGGGTTTGGTGGCACACACCTGTAATCCCAGTATTTGGGAGTCTGACACAGGAGGCTCACAGGTTCAAGGCCAGCCTCAGCAATGTAGTGAGACCCTCAGCAACTTAGCTATAACCTGTTTCAAAACAAAGCAAAACAAATTTAAAAAGAGGACTGGGGGTGTAGCTCAGAGGTAGAATGCCCCTGGGTCCAATCCTCAGTACCATTAAAAAAAATGCTGGGCATGGTGTTACATGCCTGTAATCCCAGTACTTGGGAGGCTGAGATAGGATTGCAAGCCTCAGCAATTTAGTGAGGTCTCAACAACCTAGTGAGACCCTGTTTCTTTTTTTTTTTTTTGCGGTACCGGGGATTGAACCCAGGGGCGTTCTACCTCCGTGCTACACCCCCGGCCCTATTTTTTATACTTTATTTTGAAACCGGGTCTCACAAAGTTGTGTGGGGCCTCACTAGGTACAGAGAGAGAGAGAGAGAGAGAGAGAGAGAGAGAGACAGGGAAAGAGAGAGAGAGCTGAGGCTGGCCACGAACCCGGATCCTCCGGTCTCCGCCTCCCAAAGTACTGGGATTACAAGCGTGCACCACCACGCCCGGCATGAGACCCTGTTTCAAAATAAAATAAAAAATAAAAAAGGGCTGGGGATGTAGCTTGGAGGTAGAATGTCCCTGGGTTCAATCCTCAACACCACACAGGTGTGCATGCGTGTAGACACACACACACACACACACACACACACACACACACACACATGCACACACACACACACACA
>PVJS01015058.1:0-39433 GCA_004027185.1 Glis glis | reverse complement strand
ACACACACACACACAGTGACCACCACCCTCTGAGGCTGAGGGATGAAGACACCTGCTCAGGATGCAGGGCCCATTGTTGCACCCCATACACAGGCCCCTGTACTGATGGATTCCCCTCTCCTCCTAGCCTGACTTTTAACCTTCTGGATTGCGCCCCCAACTGCTCAGTTCACCATTGAGTCAGTGCTGTTGAAAGCTGCTGAAGGGCCATCCTCGGGCCACCCTGCACCTTCCAGCTCAACATGGCCCTAAGAGCTGCCGAGGACCCTGAGGAAGAAGCGTGGCCCAGGCCCCAGACCCACTCTCAGTCAGTCCCCTGCTCTTCTTCTTGTCCATAGAGCCTGTGACACAGCCTTCCATCCAAGCCAGCAATGCCACAGTCACAGAGCAGGATTCTGTGGTCCCACCCTGCCTTCCCAATGGCACTGGAACCTCCATCCAGTGGATCTTCAGTGACCAGAGTCTGCAGCTCATGGACAGGATGACGCTGTCCCAGGACCACAGCAGCTGGCGATAGCCCCCGTCAGCAGGGACGATGCCGGGGAGTGTCAGTGTCAGTCTCCAACCCGGTCAGTTCCAGCAAGAGCGACGTCCTCAGGCTGAATGTGGATATGAGCCACTCTTGGCCCCTCCTATCCCTCATTAAACTGCATGTTGACATTTCTTCCCTGTAAAACGGCTGTTATCGGCACTCTTGTTTATAGGGTAGTCGATGGCATGGAGGTGGGACGTGCTTAGAAGACTTGTATGGAGTCAATAAATGCTCAACACTGTGAACTGACATTGTCACTCTTCTTGGCTCAAGGCCCTATTCCACACCACGTCCCACCCTTGTAGGCCTCAGTAGCACCTTCTCCACTGTAGAGGTGACGCTGTATTTTGCAGGGAGAGGGGCACCCTGGGCCCCTCTGAGCAGCATGCTCTGAGGTGAGCAGTCCTCTCCCCCTGTGCTGTGTCACTGGTGCGTCTCCCCTGTGCGCCAGCGTCATTGTCTCGCTGAGATCAAAAATAGATCATGAACAGCAAGTGCAGCACTCAGAGAAAGATTTGATTTAGTGAGAGCAAACATTTAAAGCATAAGCAAGGATAAGCAAAAAGTCCTCAACAAAGAGGGGGTGCCGCGAGCAAGAGCTGCCGCTGCCTCTAGTCTCTGTCTAGCTATAAGCCTTTGAGCTGCTCTGGCCCTTTCCCCATATCTAGGTTTGCTTTTTAAATGTTTTTCTCTGAACTCCAAATTGTATCACCTCCTGCATGTGTTGTTTTGTTTTGTTTTTATCTCAAGGCTGATTTATGGACGACCTCAGAATGTACTTCTCCCATGAATCTTCTCCCCCTCTGCCTACATTTTACTAAATCCCCATCAGCATCACCCTGGGAAGATGCTCCCAGACACACTTGCTTGAGGGCACACGAGGCCAGGCTGAGTCATACTAGGGGTGAACCCCAAAGCCCTGAGCACCCCCACCCTCCATGTCTGCACCAGCCCCTGCAGGCCTCACCCTCCTGGACCCCAGAACTCCCTGTACCTACACAGAGAATGACCCCCTGGAGAGAGGCACCCCAGTGTCCCCCCATGGCAGGTGATGGCTGAGTGAGCAGGCAGGCCAGGAGCTGAGCTCCAGCTGTGGCCTCAGGCTCCCCCAGCACCCCGGACTCTGACCACCTCTGAGCAGGGACCTGGGCGTCTGTGCGGGGTCACATGGCTGTGCTGCTGGGAGGGGCCATGGAATGTGCTTGGTGGGGTGGGGAGGACGGGAGAGAGAAATGGCAGGACCTGGGTCTGAGGAAGGGACAGGAGCCAGGAAGGGGACAGGCAAGTCAGGAAGGCTTCCACTTCCCCAGAGAGCGCCTGGAACTGTGAGTCTGAGAAAAGTGGCCACAAGGCACCATGGGGCCCTGCTGGTTTCCCTCCCAAGGGCACATCTTGGGGTCACTGTCCACAAGGAAGTCCCTTGCTCCATCCCTCCAGCCTGGCCAGGCCACCTTCTGGGTCCTTCTCCAGGGACCGTGGACAGTGCTGCTATCTCTGAGGTGTGTGTGGAGAGGCTGAGTCTCTGGGACACGTGTCTGAGAGTCACACTGGGATCATCCCTGGGCGCCAGGACTGGATATGAGGCAGGTGCTCTATCTCCTCAGTGTGTGACAGGAGGTGTGATCCTGGGTTCCCATGACAGCTGCCGCATCAGGCCCTCTGCAAGGACCCAGCCTAATCACCCTGCAGCAAGACCAGGGCCCAGGCCTGCTGGGGTGCCACATCCTGGAATCTCTGTCTGGGGAGCCGATCCCCTGTTCCTGGGAGACCAGGCCTCGAGGCTCTGCCTGGGTGGGGAGCAGCTCCTGCAGTTCTGCAGGATGCATGCGGGTCCCTGAGGCCCTCAGCTCTGTGTGCACAGCGAGGGCCTTTCTGCCCAGGGGTGAAAGTGACTCTTTGCCCTGGTGTGACCTCCTCCTCTGCCTCGTCTCATCACGGGATGGATGTCTCAGATCACAGCCATCCCGGAAGGAAGCAGGTCCCATCTCCCTCCCTCACAGAGCCCTTCCAGATCCTCTCTCGCAGGGTATTTGGGGAGGGGGACACTTGCTGGGTCACAAGTAGGGTCCTGTCAGCTGAGGAATCCTGGAAATGCAGAAAGGGGCTCTTAGCTGATCCAGAGGGGCTGGGAGCACTGAGGGGAAGCACCCCTCGCCAGATGTTAAGGGTCTTGCTAGGAGGACAGAGCTCCAGCCACTGGATGCTGACTCAGGGGGATGGGCAGATACCATCACCGAGGACACCCTTGCATCAGGGAGACCCCCACTTCAAGCCTCTCCTCCAATCTAACTATAGGGGCTGCCACTAGCATGCTCTAGGTCCTGCCCCAAAGGTGGATTTGGGGCCCAACAGGGGGGTCACATTGAGGGCCACATGTGATATTGTGTGTCATTGGGGACAGGCCCCGCCAGCCAGCAGGACAAAAGCAGCAGATTGTTTCTTCAGTGTAAATGACGATGGCATGAGTCTAATGACAAAAAACACCACAAGTTCAGTCTCTTGGGACCTGTGCTCTCTCCCAAAGGACCCCAGGACGCCTCCCGTTCCTCCTGGAAGCCATCATTTCCTTTCTGACCATCTCAGGTTCCATACA
The DNA here is from genome assembly GCA_004027185.1 of Glis glis. NCBI lineage: Eukaryota > Metazoa > Chordata > Mammalia > Rodentia > Gliridae > Glis > Glis glis. The sequence goes on along the minus strand of PVJS01015058.1, from coordinate 36,308 downwards.
CCCACTGAGGAGTGGAGACCCTCTGGCCATCCTGCTCTGGCCCTGGAACCTTCTGAGGCTGGCACCCCCACCTCCCCCTGCGAGACCCCCTTTCCTTTCCTTGAAGGCACATCCGCCCCTTAGAAAGAGGAAAACCTGCTGGGCGTGGTGGTGCACGCTTGTAATCCCAGTACTTTGGGAGGCGGAGACCGGAGGATCTGGGTTTGCGGCCAACCTCAGCGCGCATGCGCGCCCGATCTCTCTCTCTCTCTCTCTCTCTCTCTCTATCCTCTCTCTCTCTCCCTCTCTCTCTCTCTCTCTCTCTCTCTCTCTCTACCTAGTGAGGCCCTCTGCAACTTCGTGAGACCCGGTTTCAAAAATAAAGCATAAAAAAAATAGGGCCAGGGGTGTAGTGCGGAGGTAGAACGCCCCTGCATTCAATCCCCAGTACCGCAAAAAAAACAAAAAACAAAACAAAAAAAAAAAAAACCTCTCTGGCTTCACTTGCTTGAAGCTGACTTCCCAGGACTGGAATTGTAGAGTTCGCAAGGTTAAGCAGTGTTTACTAGCCCCCCAACCCCTGCCTCGCTGTAGATGACCCGCTAAAACTGTTCTCCAGCAAAAGGGGCTCTTTCTTCTCCTCCCCTGTTCTCTCTCTTAAGCCCCAAGGTCAGCTATTCCTGCAAACAAGAAACTTTCTCATAGTCACTTTTCTCTAGAGTTATAGAGCCCAGAACATTTGGCGACCTTCAGATAACAGCAGCATTTGTGACAGAAAAGCAGCAGCCCTGGAACTTCTGTACACCCTGACACCCGCCCTGTCTCAGACTAAAAAGATACCTCGGTAAAACCCTCCCCAGGCCTGCGACTGTGCCCCTAGGCAAGATGGCTTTGTTAGGACCAAAGTCCCCACCTCCCGACTTGCCAGCTTGTTACCAATGATGATCTTTCTCCCCCTGTCACTCTGTCTCTGAGTTACTGGCTTCATCAGGTGACAGCAGAACCAGGCCTTCCCCCCTCCCCCTCCCTGTGGGTGGGTCTCTGCAGAGGGGAGGGGAATGCGACAAAGGAGGGGTGGGACAGAGCAGGCCATGAAGCACATGGGTGAGGGGCAGAGTCCAGTAGGCAGGCCACAGAAGAGAAATTAAAATGCAGGGTTACCGTGGGACTGAAGGTTTATTCCTTGAAGGTAATTCTTCTTAACTTTCAAAAATTCCTCCAAACTTGTCCTCATATACATGAAGATTTGTGCGAATTGTCTCATGTAATCACCTCCCCGTGTGACCATCTTCCCTGAACCTGTGTTCACGGGAAACCTCTACAACGGCTCCACGAGTCCAGACTGTGGCCTGTGATGTGATTTCTTCTCTCTTTTTCTCTTCATGGAAAGAACCAGAGCTCCAAGGAGTATGGACGGTTCCCTGCAGTGGAGCAGGGGAACTTGTGACGGACTTTGCTTCGAGTCCTCTTGTGATTCAGAAAACACAGAAACCAGCGGCAAATGGCGGAAAGAGGGGAACTCTGGTTCAGGCAGCTACAACCGTAAGGACAATTTGTGGGAGGTTGTCGGCTGACAAGGCCCCCATCCTGGACCCAGCAGAGCAAACCGATATGCAGTCATTCATACCAAGTGACACTGATGGACGTAGGAGTGCGCTCATGCGACAAATGGCCAGGTTTCCATTACCATGGCCGACAAGCTTCAGTGTGTCGTAGACAACCAGACCAAAACGAGGCAAAACAGCCCAGCCCTCTACCTCTGCCTCTACCCTCATCTCTGTCTACACCTCACCTCTGTGTCCACACCTCACCTTTGTCTACATCTCACCTCTGTCTCTACCCTCACCTCTGTCTACATTTCACCTCTGTCTACACCTCACCTCTGTCTCTACAACTCACCTCCATCTCAACACCTCACTTCCAGTTTCCACCTGTACATCCTGCTGGACGACGTGGCCACCCCAGGGTCCTTTGAACCTGTTCTGGTTCTGACAGCTGTCCGCTTCTAGAAACATGAATAAAAGCCAGTTACTGTCTTTCACCAAATTCGTTGTGATCTTGTCTTTGACAAAGCCCATGACAGCCTTGCTGGTGAGTCGCTAGTAGGCCGACTGATGCCTGCACGTCCACTCCAGCCCACTGGCCTCAACCTCCCACAGAGGCCTCCCTGGCCACCCCGGGGGGACAGTATGAGGACAGGGGCAGCGTCGACCCCCAGGCACTGCAGAAGCTGAGGCCAGAGCCACAGGGGGCTGGTGAGTGGACCCTGGTTGGGGCCACAGCTTCTGAGGTGACCGCGGCCTGTGGGCGGCCACTCCCTGGACCTGGAGAGCCCGGCTCCCAGCTCCCACCCCAGGCGCACATGGGAAGCCAGTGCTCGGCGCCTTTCCTGGGCGTGACTCTGAGGTGACCTTATCAAATAACATGTTCTTATCTGTTTACTGATGGAAGGGGACCTGGCCTGTGGATCTGAATAAGAACGGACTCTAGGAAGACTTAAACATGAACTGTAGCCCTTCTAATAACACACCAGCATGGCCCTGAAGAGCTAACTCGTAAAAGGGAATTGAATCCTTTGTTCGGGAGAATCCAGGGCTTGTTCCTGAATGCTTAAGTTCACTGGCTTCTCCCAATTTGCTAGCAAATCAGTAAATTTTTTTTTCCTTCTTGCCAAAGGTTTGTCCCAATTATTTGATTCGACAAATTGGGGCAAATACAGGGATTCGGTAACAATTATTGGTGCACCTTGATGATCTCACTCCCCGCGTGACACCAGCACCTGGGCACTGTCCCCAGGTGAGCTTGGAGTGGGGGGCTTTCCCCAAGGCCTGGGGCCAAGGGCCACATAAATTCTGCAGTTCCCCTCGGGTCCTAGCAGTCCTGATGCTGAAAAAAATGATGCCCTGCCTCCTATCTCCAGGGACCAAGGGATGCTCCCCTGCCCTGCAGATCTAGGGCTGGGCTGTCGTCTCCCAGGCCTGCCTTCTCCCATCTGTGCCAACTGAGAGGGTGGATATGTATACGGAAATGGGAACTGCCCGGCTCCCTGTCTCCACGGACCAGTGGCTGCATGTATGAGTGGAGGGAAGAATGCGCCTCAGCCCTGCTCTTTCCACACATTCTCCACCGCAGGCCCACTGGCTAAAAAGATCGGAGAGAAGCAGCAGTCTTCCCTCAATGGGCAAGACCGGATTGGAAAAAGTTTCTCCCTTTAAGATCCATTTGGTCAAGGTAACACCAGTTTCCAAGAAAATGGCAAATCCCACTACACCTTTTGTACAGAAGGAAAAAAAAAAGCCAGTCTACATTTTAGAAGGTCGCCTGTGTGGCTCCCCTCCTGTGCATAAGGCTTGTCAACAGACACTTCCGGCTGGGACTCTTCATTTCGCTCCTGTAAGCAAATAAAAAATAAACGGGCTCCAGGCATTCTGCCAGTCCTCACCTGAGCAAATACCTGCCTCTTGGCCCTGTTAGCATCTGCAGAGAGAGAGAAGCTCAATAATAAGAGGGTGGATTCTAAGACAAGATTCTTAAACTTCTCTTAGGGTTGCGAAGAGCCCTCCAGATCTCTAAAACAAATTTGTCAGGCATATTCTGATATGAAGCCACTTTTTAAAAAAATCTCTGTATGGTTAATATAATTTTGATTGGGCAGAACACCTGGATATGAAGGAAAAAGTTCCAGTGAGTAGAGGGGGCAATTGACATTAACCCCTCACAGCTAATTCATGTTGCCTTTAAGGTGTGTAATGCCTGGAAGGAACCAACACTAAAGTCAATGTGGGTTTAATCGCTGCCTCTGCAAAGGGATCCTTACAAAGGAGCCCCTTCAGCAGCCCTGAACAAAATTGACAGTGGGGACTCAATTAAGATTGTCTGGTCTCTCCCCTATGGCAAAACTTGCTGTATGAGTTAAATGCTCATCTAACCTTTTCACCTGAGAAATAGTGACTTCATTTGCAAGTTCCACAGGAAAATGCACTGTGGCCCTGACTTTTATCTGCCAAGAAGGAAAAGAAAGCAACTCACTTCTTTGGAAGTCTTGGGGGAAAAAGTGAGTAAGGCCATATGGGCCAATGGGACCCTGGGAAGGATGGTAGACACTACCCCAATTAAGATTTTACTTAAGGAAAGAATAACCTTTCCCGAGAAGAACTAATACCACTTTAGGAAGAAGCCATTAACAGGAAGCCAGCCTCTTCTACACAGATCTTAAAAATATGAATTAATCCAGCTTTTCCTGTTCCCCTACACCCTCTTGCTAGGATGCCAGATAATTATGACTGTTTTACAGTACCATACTTAAAAGATGTTTTCTTCTGCATCCCTCTGAAAGGAGATCTCAGTTACTGTTTCCTTTCTCCTAGAATTGCTGGGTTGTTTTATTTCAGGGATTTGAAAATTCCCCTGCTGTGTTTAACAAAAGCCTAAAGAAGTACTTGGAAAAGTTGCAATTGGATCACAGAGTTCTTCTGCAATGTGCGGATGATTTGCTTATTAGACAGTCCAGATTATGTATGCTGCCTTTTAAAACACCATTACGAATTACAATATTGAACCATCTAATATCATGTCGTTATAATGTCTCCCCTAAGAAGGTATTTGCAAAGAACAAGTTACCTCTCTGGGATTCAGATCAGCCAACGCACCTGTAGTCTGATATCAGGTCAGAAACAGGCTGTTTGAGCCTTAGGGAACCCAGAGATTGGAGACAGTTATGTGTATTCCTGGGAAATGCAGATTCTGTGCATTTGGACTCCAAATTTTGGACTAATAGCAAAACCCCTGTATGAAGCCTTAAAAGAAACAGAGACAAAGTCTTGATTTGGACCTCAGACTGCCAACCGCATTTGGGAAATTAAAACAAAGCCTCATGACAGCCCCTGAACTAAGTCTGCCTGGTTTAAAAACGGAGTTGAAGCTGTAAGTACATGAAATGCAAGGTACAGCCCTGGGAGCACTTTTACAGGCATTCAGAGATGTTCCACGGCCGCCGACGACTAGTCAAAGAAGCAAAACGATGGCCTCCCTGTCTTCTAGTGATAGCTGCCACTCACTGTGTTTGTTCCTCACAAAGTCCTGATCCTATTAGAACAGAAGGATGATTACTGATTGACTGCTGAAAAAAACAGGGAGATACCAGGCCATCCTACTAGACAACCCAAATGTCAGCCTTAAGACTGTGTCCAACCTAAACCCAGTGACCCCGTTGCCAGCAAGTGATGATGGATCAGTACAACGTGACTGCTGGAGATATTGAACACTGTTGACTCTAGTAGGTTGGACCAGACTGAAACCTTTTCACCAGTTGGACAATGACAAACAGACAGCTGGATACACCTTGATCACTGGACAGAAGATGCTGAAAGCCAAAGCTTTGCCTCCTGGAACATTGGCCCAAAAGGTTGAGCTAATTCCTTTGATGAGAGCTTGCAGACTGTCCAAAGGAAAGACGACACCTCCTCAGGATGGATTGAGGCCTACCCCCACCAGAACAGAAAAAAAAAAAACATTGAAAATAAAGTTCTCTTGCAGGAACTGATTCCAAGACACAGGTTCCCCTCCTTGATACAGAGTGACAATGGACCATCCTTAATTGCAGAAGTGACTCACCAGTGAGCAAGGCATTGGGCAGCTAATGGAGTTTGCATGCATCCTGGGAGCCCCAATCTACCAGGAAAATGGAAAAATGGATCATACTTTAAAGAAAGCAATGGCTAGATTATGTCAAGAAACTCACAGTGGGAAAAGATATAGCCAATTGTCTTCCTTCTAGAAACAGGTGGACCCCAGAAGTGGGCTTAAATTAGACACCATAAAATAATGGAAAGGAGACTTTTCCTGGTGCCCTGGGGAAAGGGAATACATGATTATAGCAGAAAAAGTACTAGATTGGTACAGTATGGGAAAATATTAACTGCTGTACATGAGCATGTTTATTTTTTCCAGGTCCCTGCCAGTATGAAATTACCTTTTCATCTGTTCATGAAAAACCCAAAAGGAAAAATATGTAAACCCCTGCATTTCAGTTACAGACTTAACGTAAATATTTTTGTCTCTCTATTTTTCTCTCTTTTGCTGTCCTTCTGCTTATACTAAGATAATTTTGCTATTCAAGGTTGCTTGGAATTTGTTATTTTAATCAGTACTAGCTGAAATGTAAACATCTCTGGGTTGACTTTTGGACTCATTCAAGACTGAAACAAAAGAGAAAGCTATCTATTTAAAATCCAGGCCACTGTAAGACTTAAACAGATAGATGATCTTAATTTCTTTCCTGTTTTGTTATAAAATATAACTTTGACCTTTATATCTCTATTTTCATTGAGGAAAATAGAATTTTATCCCAATATCAAAGTTTTGTAAGGATTGTTTCAAATGAAAATTTAAGGAATGAATTAAGGTAGAAAGGAACCAGTATGTAGAAATGAGAAAAATATAAAGAAAGTACATGAGTATGAGAATTTTTGGTAAAGAAGGTTAAAAAGAAAAGAGAATATTTTGGGGATAAGAAAGGATCTTGTGTGGTAAAGTTTATCCTAAAAATTGTCCCAAAAGGGAAAGGGAAAACTAGTATAAAACAGAAGGTTAAAAGCAAGTAGTAGAAGGTTGAGTAAGTCGCAGAATATTAATGGAGGATGAAGTTTATGAAAAGAATTTTGCATGTGTGATACAGTTGGTTATATTTGAGAAAAATATATTTAAAGGTTTACAGTGAGGCTTTTATTAAGACAATTTCCTATAATTTCTGCTGTCTCTGTTTTCTATAGTTATCTTACTGAGCCATGAATTCTAAATTTCACTTCAAAAGTAAAAGTGGAGAACGCTTGTAATCCCAGTAGTTGGGAGGCTGAGACAGGAAGATCCGGGTTCTCGGCCAGCCTCAGCTACTTAGTGAGGCCCTTGGCAATTTAGTGAGACCCTGTTTCAAAATAAAGAATAAAAAATAAGGCTGGGGGTGTAGCCCGGAGGTAAAATGCCCCTGGGTTCAATCCCCGGTATTACCAAAAAAAAAAAGTAAAAAGTAACTTCTGTGTAACTGTAATGTTATATTTGTGTTTCTCAAGTGTACAGATCTCCTCTTGAGGTTTTGCAGGTCTCCTAACCATCAGACACCATGAAAAGGGAATATTAAGATCTATGAGTCCTGTTCAAATTTTAAAAACAAAAGAACCTGTTTAAGCTAAGCTAAAACAATATACTTGATTTACAGATGACTCTACTGAACATGTAAAAGAAAAAAGAGCAATCTCATAATAAAAAATTGTATCCTGTGCTCCAGGCTTTGCACCGCAGGGATTTTTCACCATGTCATATATATAATGACTCGTGGTCTATTGCAAATGGGGTGGCTACCTGGCTTCCAGTTTCGAATGCTACTAGGTGGATGGTCCATGGTAAAGAGCTGTGGGAGAAAAGCATTGACAAGGTACCTGGGTTATTGTGCAATGTGCTAGTGTGTCAGTTTTTCATTTGCATGTAGGTGTTCACTGCAACTGCCAAAGTGAGCACACCAAAAGTATGAACACTTAGGAAAAAGCTACCTACAGATCACCATGTTTCTGGGGCCATGTCCTGCAGGAGTTAACTTGTAAACTAACCGCCATCAAGTTACAGATGATTATATAAATGGAAATACACAGAAGCAACTCTATCTTCCATGGTCCCCTAGATCACTCACTTCCAATGGGACCTTAACTGCTGCAGCCCTACTACAGCCCTCTGTCAGCAGGAAGTAGCTCTGCATGCTCATCAATCCATTTCCCTAGGGCAGTTAAGGATGCCTCACAGAGGGGAAAAATAAGGAGTTAGATCCTGGATAAGCAGTAAGAAGACAGGACACTGGGAGACAAAGGAGGAAAAACAAAAGACAGCATCCAGTCCTCCCTATGAAGAAAAAGCAGAGATTAACTATTCTTCCCAAATGCATAGGACTCTTCCAAGTTGCTGAGACAATCCTAGTTATTATCGCACTTGGATATGTGTCTTTCTGTTTACTCCTCTGTTGCATTGTTTTCTTTTAGGAAACTCATGACCAAAGCTCTAGAGGTCCAAGAAAAAAATGTGAACAATGGGTAAAAACCTTTCATTCTAAAAATTCCTATGGATGCCCATATCATAGATATGAATGGTAGATATTGACAATGGGGAAAATGTAACAGAGGCCTACTTCTGACCCTGGAAGCTAACAGATGGCCTGCTTCAAAGCTGACATTTTTCTTTCCCCTTTCCTTCACCTGTTCTTAAATAACATGTTCTTTTCCCTTTACAGATGGAAGGGGACCTGGCCTGTGGATCTGAATAAGAACTGACTCAAGGAAGACTTAAACCTGAACTGTGTCCCTTCCAATAAACGCAGCAACATGAACTGGCACCTGTGGATCTGAACTGACTCCAGGAAGACTTGGACGTGAAATGTGTTCCTTCTGATAAGACACCATGGTGCATGACCTTGGCCTGTGGATCTGAATAAGCTGACTCAAGGAAAACTTAGACACGAACTGTGTCCCTTCTGATAACACCCCAGCATGACCCTGAAGAGCTAACTCTAAAAAGACACACTTGGTTCCTTTGTTTGAAGAGAATCCAGGGCTTGATCCTGAATACTTACGTTCACTGGTTTCTCCAATTTGCTAGCAAATCAATACATTTCTTTTTCCTTCTTCCCAAAGGCTCATCTCAATTATTTAACTTGGCAAACTGGGGCAAGTCCCGGGATTTGGTAACAGGACTTGCAAAAAGATTCACATGTAGACAAAGGGAATAGACTTGAGAGTCCAGAAATACACCCGCACGATTTCAGTCCAATGATAGTTGACAAACATGTTAAGTTAACTGAATGAGGGGAGAAAAATCTTTTCAAATACTAGTGCTGAGACACTGGATAAACACATTAAAAGGAATGAATTTTTGGTACCTTCTCAACAAGGTCAAAGATTAAAACAGATCAGTGAGTTACATGTAAATACTAAACCCATTTTTTAAAAATCTCAGAAGAAGCAGGGCTCAGAGGTGCATGCCCATATAATCCCAGCACTTTGGAGGCTCAGATAGGAGGATCACAGGTTTGAGGACATCATTAGAAACTTATAAGATCTTGTTTCAAAATAAAAAATAAAAAGGTCTGGGGTGTAGCTCAGAGGTAGAATGCCCCTGGATTCATTCCATGGCAGTAAATCTCCAAGACCTTAAATTTGGTAATGGATTCTTAGATATAAAACCAATCATAAATACCAAAAGGGAACATAAGTAATTGCATTTTATCAAGATTGAAAACTTTTGTGTGTCAAAGGGCATTATCAGGAAAGTGAAAAAACCACCTATAGAATGGGAAAAATTATTAAAAATCATATGTGATAAGAGTTTCATGGTCATATTATATACAGAACTAGTAAAACTAGCAACCATAAGACAGAGAACCTAATTTTAAAATGGGCAAAGGACTTGAACAAACTTGTCCCCAAAGATGTGCAAATGGTCACCAAGCACATGAGGAGGTGCTCAGTATCATTCGTCTTTATGGAAACACGAGTCAACATCACAGCGACATCTCGCTCACACCTACTGGGGTTGCTACACTATTTTTTAACATAAGTAGAAGAACAAGCCTCGGTGGGATGTGGAGACACTGGAATCCTCGTCCATTACTTGAGGGAATCTGAAACGCTGCGGCCACTGTGGAAAACACTCAGGCAGCTCCTAACAGCTGGACAGAATCATCCTATGAGCCGGCCGCCCCGCGCCAGCAAAGGATTGAGAACAGGGACGCAGGTAGACACCTGCAGGCTAGTGCTCACTGCAGCGCTCTTCACAATAGCACTGTGTGGACGCGCCCCTGTGTGCACCACAGAGGAACGGATAAACAAGCATGCTATTCACACTCATAGGAATTCTTTTCCCATTTGGTACTGGGGATTGAACCCAGGGGCATTCTAACTCTGAGCTACAGCACTCTTTGTTTTTTACTTTGAAACAGGGTCTTGCTACGCATCTAAGGGCGTCGCTGAGTTGCTGAGGCTGGCCTTGAATCTGTGATCTTCCGGACTCCGCCTCCTAAGTATTGACATTAATGGCCTGCACCACCACATTGGACCACACATGGATATTAATTGGCCATAAAAAAAGTTCTGAGCCAGGTGTGGTGGCTCATACCTGCAGTTCCAGTAATTGGGAAGCTGAGACAGGAAGTTCACAGGTGTGGTCTGTGCTACTTAAATTTAAAGACAGAAAAGGAAAGAGGGACAGGACGCAGGACTGAGAGAGGACGGGACAGACGGGCTTCCTGGTCAGAGATCCCGCCCCAGCCCACGTGACCCTGGGAAGTGCTGCTGCCCTGGGAGGTGGCTCAGCTCAGAGACCAGAAGGACAGCAGAGCTGACTGGCCTGAGCAGCCCTGCCTGGGAGCGGTGTGGAGCTGAAGCTCTTCTCCACAGAGGGAGACAGAGCAGGCAGCAGGGACGATGGAGCCTCCCTCGGCCTCTCCCTGCAGAGAGTATATCCCCTGGCAGGGGCTCCTGCTGGCAGGTGAGAGGAGACCATTGCCTGGGAGTGGGCAGGAGGATGGGAGAGACTGGCTGGGGTCTGCTGGGGAGAACGGGACCCTCACAAGGGACACAAGGCTTCTGTTTGGAGTCTGAGGAGACAGGACACCATAGAGGGGAGAAAACTAAGCAACAGGAAACTTTGAGTGACCTAGAACTGATAAGGGAGGAGAAAGAGATCAATGTTCTCCTTTTCAAATTAATCATTACTCAAACTATATATACATTGCGGTACTGGGGATTGAACCCAGGGCGCTCTACCACTGATCACACACTTAGCCCTTTTTATGTTGAAACAGGATCTCCCAGAGTTACCGCACATTGGCCTCAAAACTGTGATCCTCCTGCCTCAGCCTCCCAAGTACTGGGATTAAGGTTCGCACCAATGTGCACATAGCTGGCAACTATATTTTGAAAATTGATGTTAACAACAATGTCAGGGTGACTCTTCAAATTGTTGACAAGAGTCCTGGAGGGAACAGAGCAGGGAAAGATCAGGAAGTGAAAACCCAGGATATGTAGAGCAGGCGGTCAGGAAAAGCATCGCCCTGGTCAGCCTGAGTATGAGCAGGGACCTGAGGGCAGTGAGGGGTGACAGATGGTGCAGACACTGGGGAGTAGGGTTCCAAAGAGGAAATGACAAAATCTGGGGTGCTCAGGGAATGCAGGTCATGATGCTCACTTGACCAAGGAGGAGACACGCGCGGTGATACACACACACACACACACACACACACACACACACCCCAAGGCTGAGGGATGAAGACACTTGCTGAGGACCCTGGGCCCATCATTCGATCTATTACAAAGCCCCAACATTGATGGATCTCTCTCCCCTCTCTCCCAGCCTCACTTTTAACCCTCTGGAGCCCGCCCACCGCTGCCCAGCTCACTGTTGAATCGGTGCCCTCCAACGTTGCTGAAGGGAAGGACGTTCTTCTACTGGTCCACAATCTGCCAGACGGTCTTACAGGGTTTCGCTGGTACAAAGGGGACAGGGTAGAGAGCAACCAGCTCATTGGATCATATGTTACAGCCACTCAAGCCACTACCCCAGGGCCTGCGTACAGCCAGCGAGAGACCATATACCCCAACGGGTCCCTGCTGTTCCAGAGAGTCACCCAGGAGGACACGGGATCGTACACCCTGCAAACATTGGATCCGAATCTTGAGAGCGTAGAAGTATCTGTACAGTTCTACGTATACCGTGAGTGATTCTCCGTGGCCTCTGCTTGCTGGGTGGGTTGATTCCACTTCACACAGGACCGTCAGGCCTGCGCTGAGCCTGCCTCCCCCTCTGCACTCTGTCCCCACGTTGGGGTTTGAGCATTCAGTGCAGGACACACACAGTGGAGACCAACGTCAGCAGATCAGAATCCTTCTGCTTAGTCCACCCTGCAGTGGGGAGGAGGGTTGATGGTGACTCAGCCCAGGGACATCAGTCTCAGTGTAGTCCCCAGGTCCCTCCCCATGAACTTGACCCTGAGAAAGACCCTGTAGGCCCCGGCCAGGCTCTGCCCTGAGGGGCTCCCGGGCTCCTCACAGAGAAACTCCAGACCTCTGTCCCAGGCTCCTGACTCCAGGAGACCCAGGGGACTTGCGGCAGGGTTGGAATTTGGCTTCTGGGTTAGGGCTGGTGGGGAGCAAATCTCATAGCTCCTGGAACTGGTCACCAGCCAGTGCCCAGCCCCAAGGGCCACATCTGGGCAAGGGCATCCGGGCTTCTTCCCCTGAGACTCAACTTAGAGAGGACTGGTGGGCAGGCGCCCAGGCCATTAGCCCACTGCCCATTTGACTGAAGACTCTGTCCTGGTTCCTGTGTGGGGTCACATTCCTCCAGTGGCTCGAGGTACTGTCTCCATGGGGGAGCTGGTCTGATCAGTGCTGCGTGATGGCTGACCACCCATTCCACACACACCTGTGTCTCTTATGATGACACCATTGTCACAAGGTGGGCCCTCACATGGCACGACACCCCAGCACTGTCATTTCAATCTGGCTTTCCCTGATTTAGAAGAATTTCATAAAACTCTAGTTGTGATTCCTGGGGTTAAAATAATGAAGGAAAGAAAGGAAAAAAAACCCAGGAAGGAAGCATTTCACAGGCCTGGGTCGGCTCCTCCCCACCTGCCCTGACTCTGGGCTGCAGCTGGGACACAAGCTTCTCTGACTTTACTAACATGAAATCACTTCTGGGAGTTTGGTATCCTTCCTTGTTTTCTACACTAGAGATGCCCCAGAGTTTCCTTCTGACCAGTTGTGTTAGCATCTGCCGCTGACCACGTGACACGGCAGGACATCAGAGCTCAGTCTAAGACTCGCGCTCTCTAGAGGAATATTCCTTCCAAGAATGGGTCTAAGACTCTGGGTATCAATAACAATATTCCCATACGGAAGAAATTTAATGTCTCAAATATATGTCCCACATTTTTCTTTTTCTTTCTTTTTTTTTTTTGCAGTAATGGGGATTGAATCCAGGGGGCCTCCATGCCTGGCAGTCCTAGATTTTTCAAACACCCAGGGACAGTGAAAGCCAGATCTACCTATCTATCATCTATCTATCTATCTATCTATCATCATCTACCATACTCGGGATTGAACCTAGGGGCACTCTACCTTTGAGCTACATCCTAAGCCAATTTTATTTCTTCTTTCATTTATTTATTTATTTATTATTTATTTTTGTGAAGTACTAGGAATTTCACCCAGGGGCATTCTACCTCCGAGCTACACACTCAGTCTTTTCAACTGGTTATTTTGAAACAGGATCTCAATAAGTTGCTCAGAGTCTAAGTTACTGAGTTTGGCCTCGAACCCACAATCCTCCTGTCTCAGTGTACAAGTACTGAGAGGTGGGCCACCCTCCTGTCATATGCTGGATTTTCAGCAAGTTCATGCTCCCCTCCTTCCATCCGTCTGCTCTGATTTGAAAACATCCTCCTGTCCTTCAGGAAAGATCCACGTGGTCCTCACCACCCTCTGCAGTGGGACAAGGGACATTAAAGACCAAGGACAAGAACGTGGTTCTGCACCAGAGCCTGTCTGTCCCCATCACTCTTTTCTAGATCTTTCTTTGGACTCATGCTTTGTCTTTTGGTGTCACTGGCTGACGTCAGTCACCCTCAGACACCTGAGCAGAACTGCCCCACGTGGGGCCCGGCCTGACCACTGAGCCCAATACCGGGCTCGCTCCTGGTCTCAGGTGCATGGTTTCTGCTCACACACCCGGTCCCAGGCCAGGCTGTGGGGAGGTCTCGGGGTCTAAGCAGAGTGACAGTCCCTCCATGACACATCTCTAGGATGCCCTGAGAAGCAAAGGCTCAGAGGAAACACACCTGGCTGTCTGGGGGTTCTGTGCAGCGGGAGGGACTCAGCACCCCTCTCCTGAGGCCAGGCAGGCAGCTGTCAGGGAGGACCAGGAGAGGCGCCCGGGGCTCTGACTTCCGGTCCTGGGTCTGTCCACGACCAAATGCTGCAGCTGAGTTCACACGAGAGGAAGTCTGTGCTTCTCGAAGACATGGCGCAGGCGACCCCGTGTTCTCTGAAGCTCAGATCCTCACACACCTGCCTGTGATACGCGCTCCCGCCTGCTTCCTTAAGAACTCAGGTTTGCTGGCAAGCGAGAGGCCACCTCAGGTGGAAAGATGCCTTTGCAGGGACCAGAGGTGCCACACAGGACAATCTTCTCTCTGTTATCTGCACAGCGGAGTCACCCAAACCCTTCATCACGAGCAACAATTCCCACCCCGTGGAGGGGGCAGACTCTGTAGCATTGACGTGTGGACCTGAGACTCAGAACACAGCCTACCTGTGGTGGATAAATGGTCAGAGCATCCTAGACGGTGACAGGCTGCAGCTGTCCAACAGCAACAGGACTCTCACTGTACTCAGTGTCACAAGGAATGACACAGGGCCCTATGAGTGTGGAACCCAGAACCCAGTGAGTGCCGGCCGCAGTGACCCAGTCTCCCTGAATGTTTCCTGTGAGTAACTTCTCCTCCTCCATGGCCCGGCTGTCACCCCACATACACCGGGTCAGAGGCCAGGCCACTCTGTCCCTCCCATGTCCAAATATACAGACCCTCACTGCTGGACGCCACAGTGGCCATGACCTCCTGCCCGGGCGCATCCACGCAGACCCAGCCTTGGGCCAAGGATAAGAGGGGAGGGGCTGCTCCTGTCTGGAGAGGCTCGGGGTCACCTCCAGTGATGGAGAAAGAGGAATGCCTCCAGTCTCATCCTAAGTGAACACAGGGGGATTGGTGGAGACTTTGCAACACAAGATTGTGACACGTCTCTTAGGGTTCCTTCTGCACACCAGGAGCTTCCCCTTCCCGGGGTGACACCACATGTGGCTTCATTCTCTTTGCTCCAGATGGCCCGGATGTTCCCATCATATCCCCCTCAGACTCGCATTTCCGTGCAGGAACAAGCCTCAGCCTCTTCTGCTTCGCGGCCTCTAACCCGCCCGCACAGTATTCTTGGCTGATCAATGGGAGGCCCCAGCAAGCCACACAAGAGCTCTTTATCCCCAACCTTACTGCAAATCATAGTGGATCCTATACCTGCCTCGTGTATAGCTCTGTCACTGGCCTCAGTAGGAACACTGTCAAGAATATTACAGTCTTTGGTAAGTGGATCCTGGAGCATGGACGCCAAGATCTGGGTGGAGTCCTTGGTTGTCTGGAAATGGCTTGGAAGAAGTTAAATCCCAGCCTGTGACCACAGACACAAGCAGACACCAGTCCTCCCCAGAGCCTCCCACTCCACCCTTGACAGTGTCTAATCCCTCTGTGTCTCTGATTTCTCTTGGCTGATTGGTGACCAGCCTGGGATGGGGGAAGGGGGTTCTTCTGTGATGGACCAGGGCCCCACATTGGGCACCAGTTATGATGGACCGGTGCTGCGGTTGCTGCTTGCCGAAGTCCCTCGCATGAATGACTCTGGGTCCAAGATTATTATTTTAATATCGGGGTCAGCTGGAGAGGAGGCAACTCAAAAATCTCCTGCCTCTAGCAACCAGTGTTCTGCCTTTATTGAAAGTTTAGACCAAGCATCATAAAAACAATTAAACACAGGAACCAACAAGTATCACAAGTCCAGATAAAGAGAGGCAGCAAGGTGGTGTCATAAGACAGTTGAGAGGAAGGAGGAGTTAAACATTACTAATAGATGGAAAGGACCTCAAAGTCCACACGCTATCGATCCCATCAGGTCCCAGGGAATTTGTCTGTTTGCAGACAGATTCCACTCGACCAGGCACTGTGTACATAGCCGAGTTGGTCCAAGATATTAATCTCAATGTGTGGTCCTAAGACGGCCCTCAACTATCTTCCATACCATAAGGTCCCCATAGGTCCCCATAGGTCCCCAAGTCAAGACTGTTCTATCATTGACTATTCTCTCAATCACCCCTTTATTTCTTTTTACCTCCTCCATGAGCTACAAGGAAGCCACACAAGGCTTTGAAACACTCGCTGTCTTTCCCTACATGAGAGGTAGAAACCCCTCTAGCTGGAGGATGGGTGGGGATGAACAGCTCAGCTCTGCTCCTGGCTCTCCTGGTGACATTCTCTGCTGTGACTCCATCTGGGTGGCATGGGGGGTGGAGAAGGGTCTGTCCTGAATCTGGCTAAATCATGTCACTAATGGACGTCGGAGCCTCTCCAGGGTCAGGTGCAGGACAATGGGAAAAGGGAGCCTCGGGCAGAGGCCTCTGAGCTGTGTCCTGGCTCTGAAGTTGCCAGCTGTGAAGGGCTGTGCACACGAGCAGGTGTGATGCACATGAGAACAGTAGTGACCACACCTGGAGAGACAGGAGCTTCACCTGGGGAGTCCCTGTGGGGGAGGGGAGGGTGGTGCCAAAGCGTATATTGGAGAGAAGGTAGGAGGACCAGTCTCGTGTCAACACTGTGACCCCCTCTCCCTGGAGATGTCATTCACCATGACATTCTCTCCATACATCAGGAGGTCAGGTCCTCTTCAATTGAGGCATTCTATAGATCACAATCTCACCAGGTCTAAAGGTTGTGACGACTGGGTTAGGTCATCCTCATTCTCCAATTATTATTGGAGAAGAAATACACATTTTCACTACTTCATATAAATATATATGCCCTGGCCCCAGGAATGGACAGGACTGATCCCCCTCCCTCCCCAACCAGAAAGCACATACCAGAAAAGGGGGCCTAATCTTTCTAAAGTCACTGCTGTGGTGTGAATGTGCCCCCAGAAAGCATGTGTTGGAAACTGAATCCCCAAAGCCACCATGGTCTCAGGTGGGCCCAGTGGCAGGTGAGCAGGTCCTGAGGGCTTTGCCTCCTGAACGGAGCAACGCTGCTGTCACAGGCGTGGGCGCTCAGTGCAGATGTGGGCTCCTGGTGACACTGAGTTCGGCCCCTTCCTTCCTCTCTCCCCCACGCTCTCTCACCATGTGATGCTTCCACCATGTCACGAGGCAGCAAGAAGGCCCTCCCCAGAGGTGCCCTGGATCTTGGCCTTTCCAGGTTCCAGAACTATGAGCAATAAAGCTCTGTGCTTCATAAAGTACCCAGTCCTAGGTGTTCTGCACAAGATGGACTAAGATCACTAAAGCTCTGGAAAAGAGATATGAGAGTCCATGGGAAAAAATTCCACCTGAGGATGAGGGTGATGTCCATAGGCTGAGAAGAGGCTCCTGGTGTGGATCCTACAGAGATGTCCAGGGGACCAGTCAGGGTGACCATGTGTGATCAGAGGCCAAAGAGACCTGCAGCCCTCTCCTTACACACTGTCACCTGAGAAAGGTCACATGACTCTGCAGAGGGTCCTCTGGGTCACATAACATCTCACCATGGGCCCTAGATCTGCTGAAATCTCTCAACAAGGGTCATGGACCAGGGCCCAGGTCCAGTTCAGTCCTCTCCTCTGTTTGGTCACAGAGCTGGTGACGCGGCCCTCCATCCACGCCAGCCACACGACAGTCACTGAACACGCTTCTGTGGTCCTGACCTGCCTCTCAAATGACACTGGAATCTCCATCCGGTGGATCTTCAACAACCAGAGTCTGCAGCTCACGGACAGGATGACGCTGTCCCAGGACAACAGCACCCTCAGCATAGACTCTGTCAGCAGGGTCGATGCTGGGGAGTATCAGTGTGAGGTCTCCAACCCGGGAAGTTCCAGCAAGAGTGCCATCCTCAGGCTGACTGTGACCTGTGAGTGACCCTCGTCCCCTCCCACTCCTTCCCTCATGTATTTCCTGTCAGGAAGTGTAAACGATCCCAGCATCGAGGATGGGTAGATGCTTCAGAGCCTGTAGAGACTGAGGTCAAGAGCCCAGAAATCAGGTGACATCGTTATCACCTTGGTTCTGATCTGTACCAGATGTTGGACTTGGGCGAGACACTCGGGCTGTTAGGGCCTGCCCTCTGAGCCTGTCGTAGGATGGGAAAGAAGAGACACAAGAGGCTTTAAAGGAACATGAGCAGGACCAGACACAGGCTATGAGTGGAGAATGTGATAGAGCAAGTCCAGGGATTCAACACAGAACTTGAAGCCACAGCCGGCAGCGGCAGAGTTGGGAGGACGTGGTGTTGAAAACACTGGGACCCGCACCAGGGACTCGGTGCCATGTCCTCCACACTGACTGGGACCCCTCTGCCTTGCAAGGCCCCTCCTGGTTCCCCTGGAACAGACTTGGGCCTTCATCCCCTTTCTCTTCTCCTTTGAACAGATGAAAATGCCCCAGGCCTCCCTGTGGGGGCCATTGTTGGCATCGTGATCGCTGTCCTGGTCGGGGTGGCTCTAGTGGCTGCTCTGGTATATTTCCTACTCCACAAAAGGACTAGAAGGTACCTAGGCTTCTCCCCCTCTTGATCCCACCCTAGGCAGATCCCTCGAAAAGGAAGAAGACCCCATCCTAGGATCTGGGGCCTGACTCTCAGGTCTCCAAACGACCCATGGAAGCTTCCGTCCATTCCAGTGGCTCCTCCTGCACCAGCTGCTGACCCCGGGCCACTTCCTCACCAGTTTCCTCCTCTATCCATGGGGCACACAGGACACCCCCCAGCACTGTCCTAGGTCCCTCCCACAGCCGACCTGCAGCGCTCCTGGGAGGTAGTCAGCATTCAGCAGACAGCACCTGCTACTGCTTAGTGCCACCCACCACCCAGTGAGGGCTCACAGCGCAGGACCTGAGCATGGTCCTGTCCCAGGTCACACAGGGAGAGCGGAGGAGCCTGGGCAGGCCGGGCAGGGACAGCGGCCCCCACAGCTACTGTGTCACCCAGGCTCCTGATGGGTGAGATGGGAGGGCCAGGCCTGGCCGGGATGGTGGGTCCTGGAATGTCCTTAATGTCTCTTGCCAAGGAAGGTGGAGAGAGAAGACAGGGCCACAGCCACTGACCTGATTAGAAAGTCTGGCCCCAGCAGGATACGGAGCTCAGGGAGAGTCAAGTTACAGCAGTTCCCCCGGTGTCCTGCCCACATGGCTGCTCCTGCTGTCCCTCCCAGGACCCCGACCCTTCCACTCAGCCAAACCCTTGTGCTTCGGTCCCTGTCCTGGGCCTCTGTCCCTTTCCTGGCTCCCTGGGTCAGTGTTGTCCTGGACCTGCATCTGTCTGAGGGACCTTCCCCTCTGGCCCAGGACACAGGTGTCTTCTTAAGGCCTTTCCCCAGCTCCCCTCTCCTGAACCCCCTCCTGCCACCACAGAACTGATGGAGAAAGGAGGTCTCCACCCTCTACTACTTGGAAATGGAGTCCCCTCCTCAGCCTCTATCCAACCCCCAAACCATGACCTCTTCCTGTACCTTCATGAGTAAACATCACCTTTCCTAGGGCCGGCAACCAAACTGACTGTGGAGAGCCCCAGCCACCAGCATCGACACCCGGTGAGTGACCCCTCAGCTCGGGCGTGGCTGGGAGCCCCTAGACCTGGCCCACAGTGTCCACTCCCACAGTCACCAGCCTGGGGTGGGACCCCTTCCCTGGGCCCCAAGGAGGCCTCTCATGAGACCCTCAGCACCGGGAACCTCTTGGGCCAGGTCAGTCAGGCCCTGTGGGGTCTGGGTGTGTCACCTCCTTGGCCCCTACAATGGCTGGAGGGGCTCTCCCAGGAGACGCTCACTCTTCCCTGATGCTCTCAGAGCTGAGGACTCCCAGGCTCTTCTGCAGGAGGTGCCGGCCCTCCTCCACCCTCCTGCTGACTCCTGTCTCTGTCCCCAGGCCATGGTCCCTCTGGAGGCTCCACTGCCCTGGTAAGCACCCCTCCACTCCCCCTTCACACAGGGACTGAGCTGTAGGCTCAGAGCAGGGGCGCTGTCAACCCCAAACACGTGCACACCACCCTCCCCTGCACAGCCAGGACAGGGCTAGCCTGGCCCTGGCCAGGAGCTGGTGTCTCTTCAAGGACAGGACCTCCCTCGCCTGTCCTGAGCCCACTCTGAGTCCTTCTGTCCATCTCAGGGGACCCCTGGAGCCCAGCAGGTGCAAGTGGGTGCTTGGAGCATCCGTTGGGGTCTAGGGTTAAGGAGGTTGAGGGTGGGCACAACACGGACAGAGACTGGGGTGTCCGTCCAGCGTGCAGACTGGTGCTCAGGGGAAGAGCTGGTCACTCCTGAGGGGAAATGGGGAGAGAGGACAGAGGGAAGTAAGCTCTGGCGTCAGGACCCAGAACCTTCCAGGCTCAGCCCAGCACCTGCCTACTGGGGCTTCAGCCTCCATGACCCTCCCTCCCTGTCCCCTGACGTGTGCCCTCTCTTCCCACCCAGGCCCCCCTCCCTGGCCACAAGACAGTCATTCCCATCTACGAGGTGAGTGTGGGTGGTGAATGCTCTGCTCCCACAGGCCCACGGGGGACCCAGGACCTGGCCCACCCACTCCTGGCTGAGCTGTGAGATCCAGCAAGCAGCAGCCCTAATGGGATCAGGGGGTGGAGAGCAGAGGAGGGAGGGGCCTGGGACCAGGAGCCTCCTGAGCACAGCCAGGCCAGCACAGAGCAGCCCTGGATGGGCCAGGGCCTGGGAGACGCTGTGTTCTGAGAAGGACACGGGGTCAGAGGCCTCTTTGTTCTCCTCACAGGAATTGTCAAACCCTGACCTGAAGGCTAACTGTCAGAACAAGCCCAAAGCAGAAAAGGTTTCTCATCTTCATCCAGATACTGCTCCTTCTCATGCCCTGAGCAATAAGGAGAAGCCTCAGTCCCTGAGCAATGAGGAGAAGCGAGAGGAGAAGCCTGAGTCCCTGAGCAATGAGAAGAAGCCAGAGGAGAAGCCTCAGTCCCTGAGCAATGAGAAGAAGCCAGAGGAGAAGCCTCAGTCCCTGAGCAATGAGGAGAAGCCAAAGTCTGAGTCCCTGAGCAATGAGAAGAATCCAGAGGAGAAGCCTCAGTCCCTGAGCAATGAGGAGAAGCCAGAGAAGCCTGAGTCCCTGAACAATGAGAAGACACCAGAGGAGAAGCCTCAGTCCCTGAGCAATGAGGAGAAGCCAAAGTCTGAGTCCCTGAGCAATGAGGAAAAGCAGAAAGCCTCAGTCCCTGAGCAATGAGGAGAAGCCAGAGGAGAAGCCTGAGCCCCAAGGTGATCTTGGGACCTGGAAGTGTTCCTCCTGAGATTCTACAGACCCAGACAGGCTGCCTGGGCTCTGATGGGCCAGCAGGATGCCTATCCCCAGGAGGAGGGGCCTCCAGGGAGAGTGAAGGGCCCACTGTGGTCCCCTGGTTTAGAGCTGAATAAAAACGACCTACCCCCAGTTGGCTCTCTTTATTCTCCTGGGAACTTCTCTTGGCAGAAATTCACCTGCGATTCCAGATCAGTCCTCTCCTGTGTCACACAGATGAAATTTGATGTTAGTTTTTCTCTGTTCCCTGGGTGACAGGAGCTGGGACTTGGGCGTCAGGGTTGAATCATGGTCCATACACAGGGGAGGGGGAGGTTCCCAAGAGCCCTGCAGCCAGCGGTCCTCACTCCAGGGACACAGGGTGGCTGGGCCTGGCCACTGAGTTTCTCTGCCCAAGGCCCATTCTCAGGACATCGTGACCCCTGTGGGGACACAGAGAGGGGCCGACAGAGTTAGCAAGGGAGGACACACCCAGACTCAGGTCCCAAGCAAGGTCCTCCAGGCACTGCCTGAGGCCTCTAGCCCCCCACTCTCCTTGTTTTCCACTTGGCCTCTGACTGGGTCTCGCTGGAACAAGCCTCCTCTCCACTCTCCGGCATCCAGGGCAGAGGCGCGGGGCTCCCCACAGGAAACTCCCCAGGCTCCTCAAACGTCTCCTCCATG
The DNA here is from genome assembly GCA_004027185.1 of Glis glis. Taxonomy (NCBI): domain Eukaryota; kingdom Metazoa; phylum Chordata; class Mammalia; order Rodentia; family Gliridae; genus Glis; species Glis glis. The sequence continues at coordinate 14,528 of PVJS01015058.1, read as the reverse complement.
ACCCGCCCTGCGGGACTCCCACCTGCAGCCTCCTCCTCACACCTGGGCGGCTGCTGTCTGTCCTGAGGACCCAGAGCAGGTGACACCTCACGTAGGCTCACTGGGATCAGCACCACGTCCCCACACACGAGCTGGTCTGTGCGCTGAGGTCAGAGGATGTTCCGCCACGGCCCAAGTGTCGAGTGTCCTGAGATGAGAAGTGGAAACCAACCACAGGGTTTCCATCGAGATGGAGCCCCAGCGAGTCCTTGTCCTGCACGAACACACCGCCAGAATAGACGAGGGGACGCCTCTTGTCTTAGGTTCCTATTGATGCGGTGACAAATTGCCACAAATAGAATGGCACAAAACAACAGCAATCAAGGTGTCCCTGTGGGCTGGGACTGAGGTGCAGCTCTGTTATCTCAATATTTTGGAGGCTGAGTCAGGAGGGTCGCAGGTTTGAGGCGATCCCCTGCAACTTAGTGAGGCCCTCCATCCCCAACAGCTACAGAAAGGTTTATTCAGAAGTAAAAAAGAAATAATGCAACCGGTCCTACCCGCAACACTGCTGCTGTTCTCCGTGTCTCTCACCGCCCTCACCAGCTCTCTCTACCCTCAGGGGAAAAGGGATGAAGTCCCCCATTGTCAGCCCTCCTTCAGTGTCAAGAGATGAAAAAGCAGGTCCTGGAGTCTGTGGCCAGCAGAACCTCCTTTGTTATTGAACTTTGGCAAAGCCGACTTTGGGAGAGTCTCCAGAACCTTCCAGTCCCTTCCAATTTCCCCACCTAGACTTCTTTTAAACTTCCCTGTTTAGAGCATACACATCCCTTCCCACCCCAGTCCCGGCCTATCAGAGTCTAACTTGAATTTGAAATAACCTTGAGAAGTATGTGTTACCGTTTGGAGCGATGCCGTGGGTTCTTGTTCTTAGCTAGTTTAGAAATAGTTAGCCAGAACTACTGTTGCAAGCTTGAGCAAAGTTTTATTATTAGAGAGAGAAACGGGGGACAGAGTAAGCAAAGCACTACGCCAGAGGAGACGCAGTGGAGTGCCTTGAAAGTAAGGCACTAATGCCTTTGAACATGTACAGTTTTTATAAGAATTATTATCTGTTGTTTCTTACCTCACTTAACCAATAGTCTTCTTTTTCCACCAAAAGCAGGTGCAGATCAGCCAATTAAACCTTTTCTGCTAGCCTTATTTGTTCATCCTCACAGAGACAGATAGGTCAGATATCACTGATCAAAAGGTATTGCCTGGTTAACAAGGTCAGGGGGCTTCATGAAGCTTGTTAGTCTTAGCTGTTGTGAAAGTCTATAATTCTTTTTAATTGCATGTGTCATTCAGTGTTTAGCTGGGCTAACAGCCAACTTTTAGCTGACCAAGGTCAACCTTGGCTGCAGCGCTCTGCTGACAACTTAGAGACAGAGAAAAGGATTTTATTGTTTTGCCTGAGTATGAGCCTGTTCTCACTATTAGCAATTGATACCTATTAGCAATCAATGCGAGCCCAATCCCCATCAGTATGTACTTTCCTAATTAAGTGCTTGTGCCAGAAAGAGAGAGGAAAAAGAGAAGAGAGAGACAGAAAGACAAAGTAACACATTAATGGCTTTTCCATCCCTTCCAAAGCACAGGAAACTCAAATATAGAACCAACAGTGAGCAGGGAAGTTCTCCACCTCGTCCACTGTCAGGTTGCCTCCCTGTAGGACCAGGGTCTAAGCACCTTGCTGCTTAGCTAGAATACCACCTAAGCCCTTTCTTTGGCAGGCCTAGTTCCATAGAACCTACTAGAAGCAACTAGGAGAACAATTTGCCAAGGTCCACAGGCACTTCCTAGTGGAAAGTGCAAACATGCACATGCTTCTTTAATACCTGCACGGGCTTTGTTCAAGGAAGTGCCCGGCGAAGGAGCGATCACAGCTTCAGGAGGAAGTCACTGTATTTTTTTTGCGGTACCGGGGATTGAACCCAGGGGTGTTCTACCTCTGCGCTACACTCCCGGCCCTATTTTTTATACTTTATTTTGAAACCAGGTCTCACAAAGTTGTGGAGGGCTTCACTAAGTAGAGAGAGAGAGAGAGAGAGAGAGAGAGAGAGAGAGACAGGGAGAGAGAGAGAGAGAGAGAGCTGACACTGGCTACGAACCCGGATCCTCCGGTCTCCGCCTCCTAAAGTACTGGGATTACAAGCGTGCGCCACCACGCCCGGCAGGAAGTCACTTTTTATTAGACACAATCTACTGGGAACTTGGGAAAGGAGCAGGGAACCACACTTCATAAATCATTTAAATTATTGTCAATGAATGCACAGTTGGAGGTTTTTCTCCTTTTCAGAGACATTCTGCCATTTAAGTTTTTGTAACTGCTTATTTATGTGAACTGTGTTATTTTTACTTAGCTTAGCAGTGTAGGTCGGTCTGTGCCTTTTTGGTGAAAGAAGCCACCAACACCCCCGGCCCTCCTTGGCCAGGAGCCTCTCAAGGCTTCCTGTGTCAAGGGCTCCAAACAGAAAATCAACAGAGGCTGTCCCCATTCCTGCCAGGAATGCACCGACTCCGTTTCTAGGCACGTCGCATCCGTCACCTGCTACCCATCTGCTCCCTTCTTCTACCTGCGTGTTTCCTCCCTGTCTGCCTACTGTCTCAGGGAACCTTGGCCTCCACTAGGGCGCGGCTGGGCCTTGCAGAGTGGAGACCTGTGTAAACACTTAGAAGACAGCGGCTGAGCCACAAATACCAGCTATTAGTGATGGCAGCAGGACCGCGGCCCATGATGCAGGACATGTGCTTAGAAACCCTCAGCTCATTGCTGTCTGTCACGTTCTCCTTTTTGTTAGACTGTACTCGTGTAGACCCTGCATCTTATTCATCTCTATATCTCCAGAACCTCAACTAAGGCCATGCCCAAAACAGACCTTGACCAGGCGACTATCCACCCGGCTCCACTTCCCTATGCTAAACCCTCAAATCCTGCGATTCTCAGGCTTCCATAGCTCCTTCCTTGTTTGCACCTCCTCCCCCGCTCAGCGCAGGGGGCTCATTCACTAACTGCTCTCTGCTCCCTCCCCTGGGGGGCAGTGCTTGCTTTCTCTCCCCCAGGCATGACATTGTCTGAACAGTCTCCGCATCACTTATTCTAAATTAACAAAGGCTGGAGGGAGATGAATTTCTAGACCATCGGCCTCAGACCCACTTGTGAGACGTAGAAACCTCTAGAAAAGACAAAAGCAACTGGGATGGTGGGCAGAACACGAAACCTTCTACCATGGCCCCAGCTCTGAGGAAATCCCATAGACATACTCGCACAATCAGCTAATACCTCACTGTGATGTTCAGGGAGATCAGGACAGCTAGGGAGAAGGCATAAAGAGCCGGGTGTGGTGGTGCACACCTGTCATCCCAGTACTTGGCTGAGAGAGAAAAACTGCAGGTTCAAGGCCAGCCTCAGCAACCTTAGTGAGGCCCTCTGCAACTTAGTGAGATCCTGTTTCAAAATAAAAAATAAAATAGGGCTGGGGGTGTAGCTCAGAGGTTGAATGCTCCTGGTTCAATCCCCAGTACTGCAAAACGAAAACAAAAACCACCACCACCAACAACAACAACAAAACAATTAAAAATGCATAATGAGAGGGGCTCAGCTTTCTATAAATTTTTGTTTTGCAAACTTCAGAGATCCTTCTCTCCCATAGTAGACATCTTCATTTCCTCATTTTCCCCCAAGAGTAGACTCGGAAAGAATATGAAGACGCAGAGCCTGAGCACTGAGAAGACACAGGCGCACAGGGGCCGCAGACTCTAGAGATGAAGCAGGAGATGGCAGAGGCCAGCCCCTCTGTGTACAAGTGCCCTCCGCCCTGAGCATGATGGGAAGCTGGACCATGATCCTGGTCTCTCCGAGAAGGGGGGTACTGGTAGATCATTAACTACCCAGGAGCAGAAGGAAATGGAGAACTCTGAAGTACCCTCCCCACCCCTTCCCCCCAGGTTGCCTCTGACAAGATCATTGGAAGATGTGTCCTCAGGCCCGGGTGTGAGGGTTCTTCACTGAGAAACAGGTGGCGGAGGGACCCCAGGAGAAATGGAGATTGGAGAGAATGCAGTGGACAGGGCAGCGTGAACATGCTCTGGGTGAAGGTCAAAGTCTCCTGAAGCCTATGAGCTACATAATGATGTGAGATTACAATGCACCAATAAAAGTATTAATATGTCTTGGCTCCAGAGATGAATGGAACTGATACTCCTCCTTCCCCAGCGTACACGGAAGCACATACCACAAAAGGGGGTCTAATCTTTCTAAAGTCACTGCCGTGGCAGGGCGTGGTGGCACACGCTTGTAATCCCAGTACTTTGGGAGGCGGAGACTGGAGGATCCGGGTTCGCAGCCAGCCTCAGCTCTCTCTCCCTCTCTCTCTCTCTCTTTCTCTCTTTCTCTTTCTCTCTATTTAGTGAGGCCTCCGCAACTTCGTGAGACCCGGTTTCAAAATAAAGTATAAAAAAAATAGGGCCGGGGGCGTAGCGCGGAGGTAGAACGCCCCTGGGTTCAATCCCTGGTACCACAAAATATAAAATAAATAAATAAATAAATGGCGATCTCTCTCTCTCTCTCTCCTCTCTCTCCTCTTCCTCTCTCTCTCTCTCTCTCTCCCTCTCTCTCTCTCTCTCTCTGTCTCTCTCTCTCCCTCTCTCTCTCTCTCTACCTGGTGAGGCCCTCCGCAACTTCATGAGACCCGATTTCAAAAATAAAAAGCATAAAAAAATAGGGCCAGGGGTGTAGCGCGGAGGTAGAACGCCCCTGCGTTCAACCCCCGGTACCGCAAAAAAAAAAATAATAATAAATAAATAAATAAATAAATAAATAAATAAAGTCACTGCTGTGGTGTGAATGTGCCCCCAGAAAGCATGAATCCCCAACGCCACCGTGGTCTCAGGTGGGCCCAGTGGCAGGTGAGCAGGTCCTGAGGGCTTTGCCTCCTGAATGGAGCAACGCTGCTGTCACAGGCGCGGGCGCTCAGTGCAGATGTGGGCTCCTGGTGACACTGAGTTCGGCCCCTTCCTTCCTCTCTCCCCCACGCTCTCTCACCATGCGATGCTTCCACCATGTCACGAGGCAGCAAGAAGGCCCTCCCCAGAGGCGCCCTGGGTCTTGGCCTTTCCAGGTTCCAGAACTATGAGCAATAAAGCTCTGTGCTTCATAAAGTACCCAGTCCTAGGTGTTGTGCACAAGACGGACTAAGATCACTAAAGCTCTGGAAAAGAGATATGAGAGTCCATGGGAAAAATTCCACCTGAGGATGAGGGTGATGTCCATAGGCTGAGAAGAGGCTCCTGGTGTGGATCCTACAGAGATGTCCAGGGGACCAGGCAGGGTCACCATGTGTGATCAGAGGTCAGAAAGACCTGCGGCCCTCTCCTTACACACTGTCACCTCAGCAAGACCTCTGCAGAGGGTCCTCTGGGTCACACGACACAGCTCACCGTGGGCCCTGAAAGCTGCGGAGATCTCTCAGTAGGGTCATGGCCCAGTATCAGTGTGAGGTCTCCAACCCCTTCAGTTCCAGTAAGAGCCATGTCCTCAGACTGACTGTGACCCTTGAGTGACCCTCGGCCCCTCCCACTCCTTCCCTCATGTATTTCCTGTCAGGAAGTGTAAACGATCCCAGCATCGAGGATGGGTAGATGCTTCAGAGCCTGTAGAGACTGAGGTCAAGAGCCCAGAAATCGGGTGACATCGTTATCACCTTGGTTCTGATCTGTACCAGATGTTGCACTTGGGCGAGACACTCGGGCTGTTAGGGCCTGCCCTCTGAGCATGTCGTAGGATGGGAAAGAAGAGACACAAGAGGCTTTAAAGGAACATGAGCAGAACCAGACACAGGCTACGAGTGGAGAATGTGATAGAGCAAGTCCAGGGTTTCAACACAGAACTTGAAGCCACAGCCGGCAGCGGCAGAGTCGGGGGGATGTGGTGTTGACAACAACGGGACTCGCACCAGGACCTCGGTGCCATGTCCTCCACTGTGACTGGGCGCCCTCCGCCCTGATGGCCCCTCCTGGTTCCCCTGGAACAGACTTGGGCCTTCATTTCCCTTTCTCTTCGTTTTTGAGCAGATAAAAACTTCCTAGGCTTCTCTGTGGGGACCGTTGTTGGCATCGTTACTGGGGTCCTGGTCGGGGTGGCTCTGGTGGCCATCCTGGGGTATTTCCTGATCTGCACAAGGACTGCAAGATACTAAGGCTTCTCTCTCTCCTGATCCTCCCGCCCCAGGTGAACCCCTGCCAGGGTGGAAGGAGACCCAGTCTGCATTTTGTGGCCTGGCTCTCGGGTCTCCCACTGACCCATGGACGCTTCCCTCCACTCCACCTGGCTCCTCCCTCACAGCTGCTGACCCCAGGCCGCTTCCTCACCAGCTTCCCCCTCTATTCATGGGGCACAGCAGGACACCCCACAGCACTGTCCTAGGTCCCTCCCACAGCCGACCTGCAGCGCTCCTGGGAGGTAGTCAGCCCTCAGCAGACAGCACCTGCTACTGCTTAGTGCCACCCGCCACCCAGTGAGGGCTCACAGCGCAGGACCTGAGCATGGTCCTGTCCCAGGTCACACAGGGAGAGCGGAGGAGCCTGGGCAGGCCAGGCAGGGACAGCGGCCCCCACAGCTACTGTGTCACCCAGGCCCCTGAAGGGTGAGATGGGAGGGCCAGGCCTGGCCAGGATGGAGCGTCCTGGAATGTCCTTAATGTCTCTGGTTAAGGAGGGTGGAGAGAGGACAGGGCCACAGCCACTGGCCTGAGTGCAGGGTCTGGCCCCAGCAGGGACATGGGGCTTAGGAAGAATGAAGATGGGGCAGCTCCCCCAGTGTCCTGCCCACATGGCTGTCCTGCTGTCCCTCCCAGGGCCCCGACCCTTCCAATCAGCCGAACTCTAGTGCTTCGATCCCTGTCCTGGGCCTCCGTCCCTTTCCTGGCTCCCTGAGTCGGTGTTGCCCTGGGCCTGCATCTGTCTGAGGGATCTTCCCCTCTGGCCCAGGACACAAGTGTCTTCTTAAAGCCTTTCCCCAGCTCCCCTCTCCTGAACCCCCTCCCACCACCACAGAACTGATGGAGAAAGGAGGTCTCCACCCTTCTCCTTGGAAACTGGGTCCCCTCCTCAACCTCTATCCAACCCCCAAACCATGACGTCTCCCAGTACCCTCATGTTATTAGTAAGCCTGACCTTTCCTAGGGCCGGCATCCATCATGGCTTCAGAGAGCCCCAGTCCCCGGCATCGACACCTGGTGAGTGACCCTTCAGCTCGGGCGTGGCTGGGAGCCCTAAACCTGGCCAGCAGTGTCCACTCCCACAGTCACCAGCCTGGGGTGGGACCCCTTCCCTGGGCCTCAAGGAGGCCTCTCATGAGACCCTCAGCACCGGGGACCTCATGGGCCAGGTCAGTCAGGCCCTGTGGAATCTGGGTTTGTCACCTCCTGGGCCCCTACAATGGCTGGAGGGGCTCTCCCAGGAGATGCTCACTCTTCCCTGATGCTCTGAGAGCTGAGGACCCCCAGGCTCTTCTGCAGGAGGTGCCGGCCCTCCTCCACCCTCCTGCTGACTCCTGTCTCTGTCCCCAGGCCACGGTCCCTCTGGTGGCTCCAATCCCCTGGTAAGCACCCCCTCCTGTCCTCCTTCAACAGGGACAGAGCTGTAGGCTCAGGGCAGGGGCTCTGTCAATCCCAAACAGTGCACACCACCCTTCCCTGCACAGCCAGGACAGGGCTAGCCTGGCCCTGGCCAGGAGCTGGTGTCTCTTCAAGGACAGGACCTCCCTCGCCTGTCCTGAGCCCACTCTGAGTCCCTCTGTCCATCTCAGGGGACCCCTGGAGCCCAGCAGGTGCAAGTGGGTGCTTGGGGCAACAGTTGGGGTCTAGGGTTAAGGAGGTTGAGGGTGGGCACAGTGAGGACAGAGACTGGGGTGTCTGTCCAGCGTGCAGACTGGTGCTCAGGGGAAGAGCTGGTCGCTCCTGAAGGGAAAATGGGGAAAGAGGACACAGGAAGTTAGCTCTGGCCTGTCAGGACCCAGAACCTTCCAGGCTCAGCCCAGCACCTGCCTACTGGGGCTTCAGCCTCCATGACCTTCCCTCCCTGTCCCCTGACGTGTGCCCTCTCTTCCCACCCAGGCCCCCCTCCCTGGCCACAAGACAGCCATTCCCATCTACGAGGTGAGTGTGGGTGGTGAATGCTCTGCTCCCACAGGCCCACGGGGGACCCTGGACCTGGCCCACCCCACTCCTGGCTGAGCTGTGAGATCCAGCAAGCAGCAGCCCTAATGGGATCAGGGGGTGGAGAGCAGAGGAGGGAGGGGCCTGGGACCAGGAGCCTCCTGAGCACAGCCAGGCCAGCACAGAGCAGCTCTGGGTGGGCCAGGGCCTGGGAGACGCTGTTTTCTAGAAGGACACGGGGTCAGAGGCCTCTTTGTTCTCTTCACAGGAATTGCTGAACCCTGACCTGAACGTTTACTGCGGGATCAACCCCAGAGCAGAAGCGGCTTCTTAATTTCCTCTAGACACTGCTCCTTCTCAGTTAAGGAAGTTCCCCTCAGGACCTCAGACCCTGAGCAATGGGCTAGAGAGGAAGCCTGAGCCCCAAGGTGACCTTGGGACCTGGGAGCGGGAGGGGTTCCTCCTGGGTTTCTGCAGACCTAGTCAGCTGCCCTGGGCTCTGATGGAGCAGGAGGCTGCCTATCCCCAGGAGGAGGGGCCTCCAGGGAGAGTGAAGGGCCCACTATGGTCCCCTGGTCTGGAGCTGAATAAAAACGACCTGCCCCCAGTTGGCTCTTTTTATTCTCCTGGGAACTTCTCTTAGCAGAAATTCACCTGCGATTCCAGATCAGTTCTCTCCTGTGTCACAGAGGAAATATGATCTCTAAGCTGTTCTCTCTCCCTGGGCGGCAGGAGCTGGACTTGGGGTCAGGGTTGAATCGTGGTCCATACACAGGGGAGACAGAGGTTCCCAAGAGCCCTGCAGCCAGCTTTCCTCACTCCAGGGACACAGGGTGGCTGGCCCTGGCCACTGAGTTTCTCTGCACAAGGCTCATTCTCAGGACATCTTCACCCCTGTGGAGACACAGAGAGGGGCCGACAGAGTTACCGAGGGAAGAAACACCCAGACTCAGGTCCTGAGCAAGGTCCTCCAGGCACTGCCCGGGGCCTCTAGCCCCCCACTCTCCTCACTTTCCACTTGGCCTCTGACTGGGTCTCGCTGGAACAAGCCTCCTCTCCACTCTCCGGCATCCAGGGCAGAGGTGCAGGGCTCCCCACGGGAAACTCCCCAGGCTCCTCAAAGCGTCTCCTCCATGACCCGCCCTGCGGGACTCCCACCTGCAGCCTCCTCCACACACCTGGGCGGCTGCTGTCTGTCCTGAGGACCCAGAGCAGGTGACACCTCACGTAGGCTCACTGGGATCAGCGCCACGTCCCCACACACGAGCTGGTCTGTGCGCTGAGGTCAGAGGATGTTCCGCCATGGCCCAAGTGTCGAGTGTCCTGAGATGAGAAGTGGGAACCAACCACAGGGTTTCCATCGAGATGGAGCCCCAGCGCGTCCTTGTCCTGCACGAACACACCGCCAGAATAGACGAGGGGACGCCTCTTGCCTTAGGTTCCCATTGATGCAATGACAAATTGCCACAGAGTGGCACAAAACAACAGCAATCAAGGTGTCCATGTGGCTGTGATCTTTCTGGAAGCACCAGGGGACAGTCCGTTTTCAGCCCTAGCAGCCTCCAGCGTTCCTGGCCTGGGGGCCCCTTCCTGCACCTTTGAAGCCACCATCCCGGCACCTTGAAGTCTCTGCTCTGCTTCCCTCCTTACGTCCCCCTGCTTCTCTGACTCTCCTGCCTCCCTTTCTCACTTAGAACTTTGTGATGACCTCAGACCCACAGTATGAACCACAAGAATCTCCCAAACTCATGATTTTTTTTTTTTTTTGCGGTACCAGGGATTGAACCCAGAGGCGTTCTACCTCCGCGTTACACCCCCAGCCCTATTTTGTTTACTTTATTTTGAAACCGGGTCTCACGAAGTTGCGGAGGGCACCACTAAAGAGAGAGAGAGAGAGAGAGAGAGAGAGAGAGAGAGAACTGAGGCTGGCCGCGAACCTGGATCCTCCGGTCTCCGCCTCCCAAAGTACTGGGATTACAAGCGTGCGCCACCACACCCAGCCCCCAAACTCATGATTTTTAATGTCACCTGTAAAGAGCCTTTTAACACGTGACACATTCTTCTGTCTATGAGGATGGGAACATCTGTGAATCTGTGAAGGGACTTTTCTGTTTCCCATGCCTCTCAATGCCATCGTGTCATCTTCTTTCACTGAAAATTACACGTGGGCATCTGGACCGGGTCACCTTGACTGTGGGCTCAGTCCCTGCACTGATGTCCACAGCACCCGCCAGCTCCTAAGAGGGAGATGGGGGCACGCCACACCCCAACATCTCTCCAGAGCCTGAGATCCTCACAGGTGGAGCTGAGGTGCCGTCTCTCCAGGAGTCCTTCAGTTCTTACCACAGGAACCTGCTCAGCCACGTGTGACCCTCCTCTTAACAGGTGCCTTGTGCTCTGGGTCCCTGGACACCTGCCTTCCAATCAAGTCAGATCAATGATGACACCTGGACCAGACACCCTCACCCAGGGCAGGTGTCAGACCAGAGGATCCAGGTGAGACTCCTGCGGCTCCACACACCTCAGGTGTCAGTGCGCAGGAGCGTCCTGGTCCCTCTCCTCCTCCCTTGAGGTCAGCAGGCACCACAGTCTGCCTCTGACCACCAGCCCCTTGTCCAGACCCCAGCCTCAGATGACACTGACCCTCTCCAGGGAGAGGTGCTGGGAAATTCTACTCTCAGGAGACCACTCCCAACCTCACCCCGCTCATATCTATGACAGGGACACACACCGCGCACCTCTCCTCACCATCCAGCCCCCAAGCACGATGCCAGTCTACTTGCCTCCCCAGCCCAGCTGCAGGCAGGATGCCCTCCTTGCTTTCCTTTGTCCAGGAAGGCAGGTGCCAGGCTTTGGATTATTGCCTCCTATGCCCTCTATTCCTGCCCCAGGGACCCACACCTACCTGGCCACCTGTGTCATGGCCAAACTCCTCAGCCACCTGGTCCTCTCTGTCTTCCCTGACCCTGCAGATGGGACAGCCCCTCCTAGCCACTCACTGCTCACTGCCAGCCTTGGGTGGTCATCATGGGTTCTGCAGGAGTCATCTGTGCTCAGGTCAGGTAACCTGTGGGACCAGACCCCTGCAGGGAAGAGCAGAGGGCACTGCTCAGGGCTGCTCAGGGATTCTGGCATCTGGTTGACCCCAGGGAACGCCAAGAGCCCATAGTGGAAGGAGGAGTGGAGGGCGGATGGCGAAAGATAAAGGAGGACAGCGAGTGCACAGAGAGGTATGCACAGGGACACACTTTCTTTTTTTTTTTTTTATTGGTGCATTGTAGTCTCACATCACAATGAGTATCAGTTTGGTGTTAACATACATGTACACAGCTCTTGGTGTCCCCCCCCCCCGCCTCTCCCCCTGCCTCCCCCCCGACATGTAGCACTGAGAATGATGGTATAATCTCATATATACACATTGTTTATGACAGTAATTCCATAGATCCACTTCTTTCTTCCCCTTCCCCTTCCCTTGTACCCCTTCCCTTGCACCACTGAGGGTTCTCCGTTGTCATTGGAGTCCCTTTTGTGCAGGGACACACTTTCTAAACCCAGAATTATTCAAGAAAGGTGAGAATATTAGAGATGGACATTCTCTTGTAGTTTTGATGGGAGCGCAGCTTAGTGTACAACAGCACTGTCCTCGTCCTGTTTAATGTGCACGCGCTGTGCCCAGTGTCCCACTTCTGAGAGCCTCCTGAGCTGGAGCTGGGAGAAGGCAGGACGTGCCTGTCCTGTCTCTGCTGATGCCCGAGTCCAGCCCACAGCCTGGCGCAGGACTCTGCCTGAATGTGTGTGGATGAATGAGCCCCTGTGACAACACCCCGCCTGGGCAAAGACGTGAGGACGTCACTGCAGAGCGGCTCGTCACTGGAAAAGGAGGAAACGTCTCCACCCAGCTGCAGGTGTGACGACAAGTTGCAGTGCAGCCGCGGGAGGGAAGAACAGAGAACCATTAACCCAAGATTGAAGCAAATCCACATGTGCCAATGCAGGAGGTGCCCTCCACACTGGTGTCACAGGGAGAGAAGGTTCCCGAACCTTCAGTGATGTTGTCTACAAAAATGCTGAGTGGGACAAAGGAGAAAACATTCTTGAAATATCCCCACCAACTGTGCACAATGGTTACACCTGGGTCACACACGACCTTGTTTATCCCCTCTGATGACAAAGGTCACTTGCCATGAAGCTGGCCCTGTCCTGTCCTCCTACCACTGGAGGAGTTTCTACCAAGGGAAGGTGGTGCCAGTGCGACCACAGAAGATGGCAGATGGTGACTCCCTAGCTCTAAAAGTCCGAGGTCTGTGGAGACAAGGGCCTGTGGTCCCTGCAGACCCTCAGCGGCCTCACCTCTGGGCACGAGGGACCTTACCATGCAGAACCTGCCTGTGTGTCCATCTCAAAGGGGCTGAAGGTCACAGGCCTTGCTCTCCATGACAGAGTCACCTGTGGGTCCCTGAATGAAATGCCAGGTGGGGGTGTCTCCAGTTCCTGGGCTGTGTGGGGAGACTAAGCAGATGACAGACAGGGACTAGGATGACTTTAAAGCAATGTCCCAAACAGCTGTGATGGAGAGAAACACAATGATGTTTCCCTAAAGCCCCAATGGACACCTCCCCAGGCCCTTCTTTTCAAACCTCAGGGACGGGTGGCCCCTCCTGAGGCAGCCCAGCTCCTGGGTGCACAGCTCTCCTGACTCAGGACCAGGAATCCCCGGGACGAATCCCATCCTCTCCCTAGACTCAGCCTGCACTTGACGGAATCTGACAGCCTGAGGACTCACAGTGAACAGGACTGTGGTGTGTGCTCTGCAGCCTGGAGGTCAGAGCCACCTGTGCCCAGGGTCAGGGCCAGCTCTCCGCGTTTGGATCCTTGTCATCACCTCTACTGCCCCGCTGACACTGGCTGCAGGTCTCCTCATGACCTCCAGGGGGCAGCATCGGGACGCGCGCGCGCACACACACACACACACACACACACACACACACACACACTCTCAGCATTCAGCAAATTGTTTCCCTGAGACATGAACTTGGCTTTGGCTCAGGAGGTAGAGTTGCAGCCTGATTTCCATTCCTGGACCCAACAGACCCTCCCATGCGCCTGCCCTGCCCCTCACCCCTCTTTCTGGGCCTCTGAGGATCCTGCTCTTCCAGGAGTGCCTGGCTGACTCCTGTGGTCACCCTGCCTTCCCCAGGGTGATGCAGGAAGGAGGGGGCTGCACAGGGAGGACATGGACACGCCTGAGCCACAGCTCCACCAACACATGGAGACGGCTGGACTCCCTGAAATCCTCCCCAAGGACAACAGAGCCCGGGCCACCTGGCCTCCCACACCCCTGTCCTAGGACACACAAGTCACCTGTTCCTGCACACGCAGGGCCGTAAGCTCCTTCTGAAACACCTGGGCCTGGGTCTCTGTCCCTGGATGAGAGTCTAGGTTGGTGACAGCAGAGGTAGGGGCAGGTCCCCTCACCAGGCATCACTCAGCTGGCCCCATGCTGGACCCCAGAGACAACTCTGTCATCCTCTTGCTAGGAGTAAATCCACCTTCCCAGAGCTTTTGGGAACACGGGAAGACTGGGTGCCCAGCTAGGTCCTTGTCACAAAGGGAGATAAGCTCCTGAGTGTGGAGACCACATAGGTCCCTGGTGTGATACTGAAAGCCCTAAGGCCAGGACACAGCAGAGGCCAGCGCTGCTGGACGCCAGTCATCCTCTCAGAGGACAAGAGTCCCATCAGCCTCGCTTCTCAAAGTGTGGGCTGGGAACAGAAAGGGAACACAGGGGCAGGACTGAGAGGGGAGGGGACAGAGAGGCTTCCTGCACAGAGACCCCGCCCCACCCATGTGACCCTGGGAAGTGCTGCTGCCCTGGGAGGAGGCTCAGCTCAGAGACCAGAAGGACAGCAGAGCTGACTGGCCTGAGCAGCCCTGCTTGGGAGCGGTGTGGAGCCGAAGCTCTTCTCCACAGAGGGAGACAGAGCAGGCGGCAGGCACCATGGAGCCGCCCTTAGCCCCTCCCCACAGAGCACATGTCTCCTGGCAGGGGCTCCTGCTGGCAGGTGAGAGGGGGCCATTGCCTGGGAGTGGGCAGGTGGATGGGAGAGAGACTGTCTGGGGGAAGCTGGGGAGGACTCGACCCTCACGGGGGACATGGAGCTTCTGTTTGGAGCCTGATGGGACAGGACACAAAAGAGGGAAGAAGACTCAGCAACAGGAAACTCTGAGTGATCTGGAACTGATAAAGGGGGAGGAAAAGCTCAGTTATTCTCTTTTCCCAGTTAATCACTCTCCACTATATTTTCTTTTTTTTTTTTTTTTTTTTTTTTTTTTTTTTTTTTTTTTTTTTTT